>VUQS01022118.1:5768-22947 GCA_015108495.1 Heterochromis multidens | reverse complement strand
TGGATAGATAAAGCTGGGTATCATCTGCATAGCAATGAAAATGTATGCTATGCCTTCTAATGATACTGCCTAAGGGAAGCATGTATAATGTAAACAGAATTGGTCCTAGCACAGAACCCTGTGGAACTCCATAATTAACCTTAGTGTGTGAAGAAGACTCCCCATTTACATGAACAGATTGGAGTCTAGTAGATAGATATGATTCAAACCACTGCAACACAATACCTTTAGTACCTACGGCATTCTCTAATCTCTGTAATAAAATATTATGGTCAACAGTATCAAACGCTGCACTGAGGTCTAGCAGGACAAGCACAGAGACGAGTCCACTGTCAGAGGCCATAAGAAGATCATTTGTAACCTTCACTAATGCTGTTTCTGTACTGTGATGAGTTCTGAAACCTGACTGAAACTTTTCAAATAAACCATTCCTCTCCAGATATTTAGTTAGCTGTTGATCACTATCAAGATTTGTAAATAAACAAATATAGAAACTTATTAAACTAAAATAAAAAGTTTTTTAAAGAAAATTATACAAGAAATATTTCATCAGTGACAACAGATGAAATATAGATGTGTGTCAGTATATCCACAACTACACAGAAAACTGTTAATGGTTAATTTGGAAAACTTAATTTTCCAAATTGTAAACAAATGCATTTTAAAACAGCACTTATGTTGCTGCCACAGTGTAACTCGGTTTAACAAAGTAACCTGAACTGTCCATCAAAGTGACCAAATACATTAGGACTTCTCTTCCTTTCGGCTCTGCCCTCAGCTCCAAGCGCAGAGTTAAGCAGGTTTTATAGTACTGCAAAGTTAGCGCGTTCACTGTCTGCGCCACTCTAGGGACTGCCCGTCTGCCTGCAGAGAGCTCTGCTGTCAGATGGAGGCAGTCTACAAAATATGTGGTACAACTGGTCTGTGGGCCACTCTTGCTTGTGCTGTTGTTGGTCTGTCAGCCAGCTGCGGAGAAGAGTGAAGTTATAACATACAAAGAGCTGAAGTGAAACTAAGTGTTAAAAACAATGAAAAGTGTCCACTGCAGACTCTGTCTGTGCTTTTCATGCTGTATTTTTTGATATTTGAAGTTTTTTTCACGGTTCTCCCATTCCTGGTGAACTCTGCTGTCTCTCCCTTCTCTATTCTGGCCCACTTGTCAACCAATCAACATTCGGCAGACGCTTACGTCATCCGCTTCCAGCGACCTGCAGTCAGGATCTTGTAGGACTGCAAGGGGTGGGGGGTGTTTGGGGTGTGTTTGGGTGTTTGGGGTGGGTGAAAACCCCTCTCCACCCTGTGTCCAACCGGAATCGTGTACACGGACGGAGACTTTTGCAGGACTATAAAACCACTATAAGACCATAAAACTGCAGCAGCGCACGAAGCGGACACTCTCTTGTGCGTGATGGCTTCTTTGTGTGCGTGGCTGCTGAGTTCTACACATTGCTGAATTTATGCGAGAGGAATTTAACTACATGAGTGGCAACGGATACCTGCACCGGTGAAATGAAATTATTTGCTCATGATTATGTTTTTTCTTGTGCGTGACTTTTGACATAAATATAATTCCAAGGAGACGCTACTCCTCCACATCGAAAGGAGCCAGTTGAGATGGCTAGGGCATTGACTAGGATGCCTCCTAGGGGATTTCTGGGTGAGGTATTCTGGGCATTTCATACCGGGAGAAGGCCCCAGAGTAGACCCAGGACACCCTGGAGAGATTATATCTCTTGGGTGGCCTGGGAATGCCTTGGTGTTCCTCCGGACAAGCTGGAGGAGATGGCTTGGGAGAGGGAGGTCTGGGTTTCTCTGCTTAGGCTGCTGTCCCCGCGACCCGGCCCCAGATAAGCAGAAGTAAATGGATTGATGGATGGATGGATACCGGGAAGTTAGGCAAGGTTAAGCCACTCCAAAATACAGCCCACACCCTGAAAAGTACAGTGTACTTGCAATGTCAGATGGGGAAATATTTGTTTTTCCAAGAAATTACGCAGTACTTAAAATTACTTATACAGTACTTAAAAGTACTTACAGAATAATTTTTGTGTCCTTTCTTGTAATATACCCAGAATTTAGGCCCTACTTAAAATTACTTACGCAGTACTTAAAATTACTTATAGAATAATTTGTATCTCTTTTCCTGTAAAATACCTGAAGTTATGCAATACTTCAAATTACCCATACACTACCTAAAATTACTTATGCATTACTTACATTAACTTTCAGTGTTATTATTTATTTGTTTCCTGTAAAAAGCCGACTTGTTACTTCCTGAATCTAGTTTACCTACCTTTAAGTATTTGTAGGTTAATACTATTTAATAATAATAATAACTTAGGCTTATATAGTGCCTTTCAAGGAACCCAGTCTCACATTACACATAAAACGAGTCAAAGGTTTCAGTGAATAGGTGACATTTCAACTGCTTTTTGGTTAGGTTTAGGCGTCAAAACTACTTGGTTAGATTTAGGAAAAGATCAAGGTTCAGGTTAAAATGTGTAAAGAACCGGATGTGTGACGTGCCCTGCCTGCAACACAGTTTTGATCCTTTGCATGGCTCAAATAGCATGTTTTCACCCAGATTATTTATTCTGCAAGGGTTCTTTTATTTTGAAAATTGGCAGAATTTTCTATGCCATTCCTCTGTCTTCTGTCCTGCCCTTTTCATCTGCTCTGTGCAGCTTGACTCAGTTTCGATAAAAAAAAATCATACGGCGCAGAGAACTGCACAAACAGTTCTGTGGGCCACGTTGGAGCTGGAACATGACACAACCGCCTACATTGTATTCCCAGAGTTAAGCACTTCATAAATTCCAGTTCATTTCATAAACATAACAAGATGTAGTTTTAGGTAAGACCTGGCTCCTGTTTGCTGCCTCCTGTGAGTTTCACAAGAGCAACGCTGAAGGAAACTTTGTGCCTCTGAGATGCCGGCAGCTTTGACTCAACAGAAGCATTTTATCCTTGAATTAAAATGGGATAACTGATCAGTAAAGAAACCGTCATTACAAAACATCTGTTATCAGCTATGATACTGTACATAATATTATGTGTAAACCTATGCAATACTGTAATATGAAATAATTTTTTTATATTATACAAACTAATGACAGAAATATTCATAAATTATAATTACCAGAGAAAGTCAATGACACTTGGTGACTTTAAATGACTACAAGTGAAATAAATGCTGGTGATGCAAAGTGGGCAGGTCCTGAGATTAACATATGACATGGCAGAAAATACATTAGAGGTTACCTTAGCAACTGGCGCCTCAAATGCCCAGAGGCTTTAAATGGTGGCTATGGTTCCTTTGCACCTTTTTTCAAAGATCCATTTTAGTACCATTACAACAAGATGAAAAATTTTTCACCAGATATTCAAAACTGGTACAAACCACAAGAGTACCTCCTGTCAAAGGTACAGCAGCAGTATCTTAATGGGTACCTTTCTCAGTGACAAGCTGTTGAACCCCTAAAGGTACAATGGAGCACTTTATGTTCTTAGAGTGTAGTAATTTCAGCTCTGAATCTGTGGTTGGTTTCTGGGTGCCTGGGGAAATATTGTAAGTAACACATATAGTAAGGCTCTATAGAGACCCAACAACAAGCTTTTGCCCTGTGGCCCCTCAGGAGAATAATCCTCAGTGCATCGCAACAATACAATAATTACTGGGCGTGACCTGTCAGCATGCTAGTTGTTTCACAGCGCAGTCTCCAATCACTGAAGAAATGTGACCTTTACTACAGCACTTTTGCATTTGCAGTTTTTTTACTAGATAAACTGCAAATTAACTACTTCCATACTGACATAAGAAGTAAAAAAAAAAACAAAAGATTAAGAAGAAGAATGTAAACAGGTGAAAACAAGGTAGTAGAAAGAGAATCGCCATCCATACCTCCTTAAACAATGAAATAAAAGGGTTAATGCCTTTAAAATATAATAAAAAAGGACTAAATAATAAACTGCCTGTCAAGTGCTAAACTTGACTGACATGATTCATCTACACTGCTGCATTGTTTAAATTTATGTCTTAAAGATACTAATCTGTAGCTATTTTGGCTAAAACAGTTTTGGACACTAAGACCCAGATTTTAAAAACACAGTGCATGACTTTGCTGTAATACGAGTCACCTGTCTAATGAAGCAGACGTGCATCTGCAGAGCCTTGATTTGTTGAGCACGGTAGGAAAGGCAACCCTCCATCCTGTCATTGGAAACTGCTTTATGGGACTAATTGGCTGCTGATGGCTTATGGATTTTTTTTCTTTTTCCTCTTTCTGTCTTTGTGTTACAGTTGTGCTGTACATGTTGCTGTGCAGATATTTGGCCTTGTGGTGCTTCAAACTCAATTCAGTGGCTTTTGTAAGGCTGGGTGCTTTGAAAAGGCGAGACCTTCCTGCTCTCTCTCTCCCTCTCTGTCTCTCGCTTGCAGCTCCCTCTGTATAAGTGCAATAGGATTTTCAGTCCAACCTGATTTTTAAGGATGAATGGTGTGGCCAAAACATCTCAATATGTTTAGTGAGGACATCAAGGAAATTTTGAGCATCGCACACTTCATTTCCTGCATTCTGGTGAATTTACACACCAATTTGTACTATTATAAATATTCATTTATGGTGGAAATGTATTTATTTATGTAAAGGAGAAACATTTTACAGTGAGGTTCTCAAGTATTCTGTATTGCTTTCAAATATTTAATCCTAGTTTTTCTTATTCAGTATTATCACCACTGAATCACAACACATATAGACATGATGCAGTCTTCTGTCTTCTTTTGTGTTTGAGTCCAACATGTCAGAGTCAGAGTGTAAATAGTCTTTGAACCTTTTAGCCTGCTTAAATGTGCATGTAGCGCCTGTTCATGTCAAAGATACATTAATTCATTAAAATGTATAAAGTCCTGGACATTGCATGCACTTCTTTTCTCTCTTACCATTGTGTTAACAAACAGAAATGAGTAGCACAGTTACAGGTCATATCTGGTCACAGATTGCCCTTCATATAGAGATCAACCTGTTTAAATAAAACGTTTTAATAATAAAAGATTTGTGCCCATGTTCAAAACTTTTAAATGAATCATGTACACCTCAACTATGATATCTAAAACCTTGAAGGTCAGTCAGCTTTGACTTTAGATTAGTCAGCAAATTAGAAACAGCTCTGCTAAATTTGAAAAAATCCACAACTTCCTTATTTTTCAGAATTTTTGAGACAAACAAACAAACAAACGTGCTAATGTTGGACCTCTTCTTCCATTTTCCTTCCAGCTTCTCCATGATTATCGACCTGCCTGCTATGTGGTTGCTGCATGTGTATTCTGTCTCTTCTCTTATTCCCCCACACACTATCCCTGATAACTGATGTGTAGTTAAACATGGCGCCTTTGTCTCTCCTGTTATACCTCTAAAAGCATCGTCTGCAGCTGAACAATGAGTCAACATCAAGCAGCAGAAGCTGCCAGCTACCACTAGGGGGCACTACACTGCCATGAAACAGATCCAGCCCCCCCCCCCCAAGCTCCTCAGGCTCTTTTGTCTGCTATACATTAAGGAACCATCTCTTTCCAAGATAAAACCGTGTATGATTATTTTACCCCTCTATTCGCCCTCAAAGGCGCCGTTGATCGCTGTGGAATCCTTGAGAGATTTTAATTTCCTTTGACTCTGGAGATTCACAAGTGTCAAAGGCAGTAGCAGAAATGTAAATGTAATTGCTCTGTTGCTCCATTGAAATGAAGACACTGCTGAAATGAAGCATTTGTGTGGCTGCTTTTTTTTTTATCTGCTCACGGTCGACTTTCCTCAAATGTGGAAAGAGGAATCAAACAAGAACAAAACAGTATCAAACAGAATCGTCACACACATGCCTGTTGCATGGATCGCACCACCTAATTTCTCAATAGTCACTGAGAGATTTCCTGTGTGCAGCGTTGCTTCTCAGGCTGCTGGCCTTTCAGTGGAGCTAATGTAAACACACAAATAGAGAAAGAACATGAAAGCTTCTTGGATGTTTGTCTGCACTTCATGTCTGGCACTGCTTTGAAAAAGAATGGCACATTACTGCTCTGTTCCTGTATTTCTGTGACTGTGTGTGTGTGAGATCTGGACACCTACAGGGAATCTTATACGATCTGACCATTATCTATGGTTAAAAACAGGGGCTCATTTTCTCCCTCACAAATTATTTTAAGTCTTACTAATTGAAAATGTCAGCTTGAAAAGTCAGGGCCTGTTGCAGCGAGTTAAGAGACCAGTTTGGAATTAAGAGCACCTTAAATGGGCCCTGAGGAAATTGGTTTCATTTCTCCTTGCTTTCATTCTTCAGTTTTTTTTTCATACTCTCCCTTTCTAACTATTTTTTTTTCCCGAGGTATTCTACAGGCTGTAAGGTCAGAGCTTTCACACTAATGTACCGGCTTAGCCGATTCCGCGTTATTATTAATATGTAGCTCAGTTTGGTCACTGATCAGTTTGTGTGTGATGTGAGATGCTTTCCTCCACTGGCACATGAATGTTCATGAATATTATTTTCATACCAGATAAAAGAAAACACATGACTTCACTGCAGTGACTGGCTGCAGCGTTTCATCTTAAATTCAGGACCTGCTGATTTTCCTTTTGGTAGCAGTACAAATGTCTCATTGCTGCTTTAAAGGCTTTTCAGTCCCACACAATTCACATTAAATCATTACAAATGAGAAGGAAACTGTCTAGATTTAGGAACATTAGCTCTGGCTGGGGTTTGGTTTAAAAAACAAACAATGTTAGTGCGACCGTCCCCTCAGAGATCAACTAAATGGAACAAGGGAGAATTTTGATGACTCATACCACCTTTCCTTGTCCCCTTTAGATTTTTACAAAGACAAAAAACATGAAATGTTGTCAGACTTGAATCCACACAGCTTCCTCATCATGGTCTTTGTGTGTGTGTCTGTGTGTGTGTGTTTTTGTGTGGAGGCTTTTGTTGGCTGCATGTACTGATCACAGTTGATGATGCAGCGTGTGTGGTGTGTCAATGATTTCTCCCATCCTTGTTGTATGGTTTCATCAGTCCCAAGGGGCAATTCATTTTCCTCTCTTCCTCCTCTTCTTCTCCAGCATCATCATCGTCACCCCTCACTTCATTTCTCATTTTTTTTCTCCTATAGTTTAGTGGGTGCTGGTGGAAGTGTTGGCCGAGGGCCGTGAAGCACACAGTACATCAATTAATCCACCATTACTAGGTGCCAGGTTGTGTGTGTGTGTGCGTGTGTGTGTGTGTGTGTGTGCGTATGTGTGTGTGAAAAGCTCAAATCTAATTATTCTCTACCTTTCCTCATAGCAGGGATGTCGGTTAGACAGACTGCTGGTGGCTGAAGGTTTTCATTGCTGCAATACCCCTCTCTCTCTCTCTCTCTCTCTCTCTCTGTCTTTATTTCTATTTCTTTGCATCTCTCTCTCTTTTATTTCCTCCTGTCTGCTCTCTCTCTTTCACTTTCTCTCCCTGCATCCTACCTTACCCCACCTTTCTCTCTCCTTCTTCTGTCTCTTCCTCTTCCTACTTCATCCATCCTCCTGCCCCTCGTTTTATCTCTACCTCCATATCCCTCTCTCTCCTCTCTATCACTCTCTCGCAGATGCCACATCACACCACACACTTGCACTTTCCCTCTCTCTCTCTCCCATCTGCCTGCTCTCTCACTCGCTCCACCAGCTTGTCGCCGGCTGTCAGTTCATTTGCCACGGCAGAGCAACAACTGGCTTCTTTCAGTGCTGGAAGAGGAGCAGGGAAGGGGAGAGCAGCAGAAAGAGTGGAAGGAAGAAGAAGAAGTAGAGGAGGGTAAGGAAAAGAAAACGAGAAGGAAAGAGGAAAAGGAGATCTTTTGTTAAGCATCCCTCCCCTCGTCCCTCTCTGGCAGCAGCAGCTGCAGCATCGGTACCGCTGCCTCCTTTAGTAGCAGCACATCGGCCGCCGCTCCCGCTGCTGGATGCTCCATCTCCTGCCGGGATCTGCCTCCACCTTCTCCTCAGGGAGCTCTTCCTGGAACTGGGAGGGGGAGGGAGATCACCACCTCCCAGTTTGCCACGGACCCTCAGCAAGGCAAGGAAGGGAAGGAGAATTTTTGAAGAGGTGCATCAGGAGACCAGAGGAGAGGCAACACCCTGGGTTACAGGAGTACAGAGAGGAGAAGAAGAAGAAGAAACAAGGGTAAGAGGCCACCATGGCACACAGAGGGGTTTGACATTTATTCTTTTCTGTTCTCCATTCTGTTGTCCTCTGCCAAAAAATTTCAGAAAAAAAAAAATCCTGACATTTCTCTTTCTGGATTTTTATTTTCTGCCGTCAGCCTGCAGTGTTTGTCTACTTTCATGCTTATACATCACCACCATTGTGTTTGGTCTCCTTTTACTCTTAAATTTGACTGTCCACTCTTATCATCTTCATCAGACTTGTGGGCAGTTCAGAAGAACGAGAAGATGTATGTATGTGTGTGTGTGTGTGTGTTTGTGTAAGCAAACACACACACACACACATGAAAGTTAAGTGGAGAAAGGAAGGAGTAATTGTAGTTCCTCTGCAAAGAAAAAGAAGAGAAAAAAGCTCTTACACCCATCCTCATCCTGATGTTTGCTGCCTCTTCTTCCTGACAACCTGTGGTACTTTGTTCACTGATGCTGAATTTGTCCAAGTTTGAATAAAAACAAAGGCAACAGAAGAATCCTGCTGTTTGATTTTAGCTGTTGCCTCTACTCAGAGTAATCTGATGAGTCTCCAGGGTGCTTCCACCGAACAATCAATGATACTTGGGCTGGCCGACCTCTGTGTGTGTGTGTGTGTGTGTGTGTGTGTGTGTGTGTGTGCCATCAGATTCTCTTCTTTCTCCCTCTCTACAGATGGCCTGGGTTGGGCCAGGCTAGCTGAGTGTGTGTGAGTGTGTTTGGCTGCGGGTGGTAAATCCCAGATCTGCAGCTCAAAGGTGGTTAGGCGGGTGGATGGGTGGGGGTCTTCCTGGTTTTGGCTCAGGGTATGAGCGTGTGTGTGTTCATATGAGTGTCTCCAGGCCAGCCTGGCTGAGTGGAGTATAAGTAAAAAAAAGGAAAAGAAAAGAAAAGAAAAAGAAAAGAGGAGGGGAAATTATAGATTAGCATCTCATCTGCTTTCTTCTGTTTTTCATGTATTCATTCTTTGTCTCGCTCTTTCTCAGTTTTCCTCCCCTCCTCCTCCTCCTCTTGTCTTTTCCCTTCTTTTCCTCCTGTCAGTGTGGGGCTGTTGACTCTGTTTATCAGTTTGTCCGTTCATTCTGTTTCAGCTCCCCTGCACAGTTAGAATTTTTCATCCTGATCCCTGTGTTTTCTGATTTCACTGATTTGATTGCAAGTCCCATCACTTCAGCCTTTTTTTACTGTTAAATATTGTAATTGCATATTCTCTCTATGTCAGCTCTTCATTTTTGAGAACAAAAACAGCAGCATTATTTCTCAGTTCTGATGAACAATGAAACTGTAATTTAGAAACAGTTAATCTAGTGCCAGAATCAAGGAGACACAGACCGACGAGCTTATTCCTTTTGCCAAACCATCCATGGAGTAATTGTAAATATTGATTTTGAAAAACAAATCAATGGAATGATTTTGGATCAGCTTAGCTGGAGCATGCGCTTTGTATTCAGCCGGCTAGTTCAATTAGAATAGAATGGAATAAATTTGCTTGAACTTTTCATCCATTATTCATGGCCTCGCGCCGGCATTTAAACTCATCGCTTTAATTTCAAAATAAAGAAGAGTGCAAATCATAATAACAACTGCTAAATTAACATTTAGGAATTTATTTAAAAGGCATTTTAACGTTAACAAATTGCAGGAGAAAAAACGTCACAGGCCGCAACAAGTCTCCATAAATTTTACATTTGATAGAATGTATGTTTTTCCAATATAGCAGTAATTAGCTTGGGGGAGGCTGGAGTGCAGACTGCTGCAGAAAAACAGTACTATTTTATAAAATCAAACAAATTAGTTCTCTGCATGCGCTACACCCTCCCTCCTGTGGAATAATCCATGTGTTGATTTCTCTCCCCGTTCTGTGGGGGTGGGGAGGGCTGGTAATGGAGTGTACAGGGCTATTGTCACACCGCAGCAGCTCCTGGCCTGACCTGCCTAACCCTCTGTCTCCCCTGTGTGTGCACCCCAACCCCCATCACCCTCCAACCCCCCCTTCCCAGAACTCACAGGGACGAGCTAGAGGAGCACCAGCGACTGGGGAAACCAAAGATCACTGCTGCTTTGGACCTTCCAGGAGATACGGGCGGTGCTACCAGGCCGTAGTCCAGGTGAGAGGCTTGCTGTGGGGTCTGGGTTTTCTCACACTCCCTTTTACCTCAGTCACCAACAGAGTTTTGTGCACACAGCCGTGAGAGATTGAATCAATCTAACCTGAGCTTTTATACACCCTTATTTTTTTTTTCTGTTTTTCTGTGTCTCCCCTCTGACACACACTTGCTGGCTTGGATTGAAAATGCCACCATTGTCAATTTTCTCCTTTGCAGAGGAGCCATTGATGGAGCCTTGCCTCACACTGCAGCGAGGCGTCTTCAATCAATGCACTGCCCCACTTTCTCTATATGTGTATGTGTCTGTTTGCCACTGGAGCCTGAAGGGGGGCTGCTGATGGCGGCGGCGATGGCCATGGTGGTGATGGTGGTGGTGATGATGATACGATGGCAGTGGCGCTGCTCATATACTTTCTGGCTTAGCTCCCCTTGTTTACTGAAAGACTCTCTTCGGTGACGGGTATTCTTGGGTGGATAATACAGATCACGTTGTTATTGCTTAAGAATACGCGTAGTCGAGGAGAGTCCTCTCTTCGCCCAATTCCAGCAACACCCCTCAGCCCCCCAACACCCACCCACCTCACCCCGACAAAACACCACCCAACCACGGAGGTCTGTCAGGTTGGGTGAAGCCACACCTCCATGCTCCACCTTCCTTAAAAGAAAAACCCATCTCTTCTTTGATTTCTGCTGCATTACAATGTCTTGCCTTCCTGCCCACTTCCTGTCTGCTGAGCCACGGTTTGAGGTCGACAGTGTCCTCGTGTCTGTCCCACCATACATCTGTCGGTCTGTCTCTGTCTGCGAGGCAATGGGCAGCATAGTGTGTGCATGTTTTCTTTCTCTCTGTGTGTGCGCGTGTGTGTGTGTGTGTGGCAGATGTTACCTCGAGATTGTTTGGCCTTAAAGGGAAAAAACTGGCTCATTGTATCATTCTGACTATATAACTGTGCATACAAGGCTAGCAGGTCAGCTTTTTCTCTACATATTACTGCAAACCCAGCCCTTTAACAAGCAGTGGCCTCAAGACAAACCTGTGCCTAAAACCTTCTCATTAGGCCAAGACACATATGTATTACAGAATGGTTCATTTTATCACATGAGCAACAGGACTTGTCATTTCTTTAGATTTCTGCACTGACCACTATATCTGCATTAATAAAGGGGCCGATTGTTCCCACCCTGGACACACTGTGCAGCACTAACTGGCACTCTGTTTGCCAGGTGGGAATGTTTCAATACAACATTAAATAATCAAAGATAAGGCACAAGATTTAAACAGGGGCCCTCATCAAGACAAGGATCCAGAATGTAAAAAATAAAGCAGGGCTCAGCAGGCCCAGAGCACATCAGTTGGTACCGTAATATTTTACATTTTCATTTTTTTAGTCCTGCAATAGACTAGCAACCTGTCCAGTGTGTACCCCAAATTTCAGGGCTATAAATGACAGCTGGGATAGGCTCCACTCTTCCTGCCGCTGGGATAGGCTCTAGCACCCCGCAAACCAAAACTGGATAAGCAGAAGAAAATGGATTGATGGATGGTAAATAGATAGATAGATGGGTGGATTTTTTAAGGTTTTTGCAGCCCTTGGAGGTTCGGAGGTTTGTTAATTATTAATTAAAAATTATTAATACATAACTTTTATGAAAAATGAGTAAACAGGTTTTATCAGCGTTTGTTCCTGTTGAAAAATTAATTTCTTAAACTAATTTTGTCTTTTTGACAAACAAATCCAAAGTTACGTTTCATCAAAGAGCACAATTAAGACCAAGGCTCCAACTCTTTTTTAAAACAAATTTTAATCTAAAAGCTAAATGTGTTTTCTTGTAAATCAATTATTCATTCTTTCTTAAATTTAACATGCCAAAAATACTAAGAACATAATGAAAGCATTTGATGATGGCTTCAAACTGCTTCTCTTGTCTGAGCAGCAGTCTAGACCCCAAATTGTACAGATTACAAGGACACTGAATAAGCTCTTAACTGTTCTTTAGGTGCATCATTTTGTGGCTCTGGCACAAAAAGGAGCTAAAATAAAACAAACAAAAAAACAAAGAACATAAAGGCTATTTGATTTAGTTTAGCTTTAATAGAATATGAAAACCAAAAGCTATGTCAGTTTTCTTTTCACAACACAGGACTTTCTAAAATTTTTGGCATCTTAAGTCCAAAAGTATCAGCATGGCCCTGTATGAGCAGGCCTATAATACTTAATGAGGGGCCAGTAGACAGTATTGTGTTGTATTTCCACCGGCTGTGGTTATAGAGTGGAACCTCCTTTTATTCAGCTCCATGTAGTGCATTTATTATGTGACTGAGCTGTGCCGAGCTGCCTCTTACTTTCCCCCTTTACACCCCTTTTTTATGCAAATAGCTGCTCAAATGGCATTTATCGCAGTGAGGTTTACGCCACATGTAATACTGCTGCTGCCGCTGAGCCTCACTCACTCACACACACACACACACACACAGCTGAGAAAACAAAATGTCCACCATGAGCGGTCGACAGCTCAATTTATGCATTGAGGAGAGCGGCGTCTAGATAAACAATTACCCCTGGCTCAAATGGTCTATAACCAGCTTTTTCCGTGTTGCCAGCCGGGGCGATGCACCATGAATATGGATTCCCTCTCCATGTCTGATGGCACATTCTGAACCTTAACACCCATGTAAAATCCATTTAAAGACCTAATAGGATCAACTTGACTCATACAGCCATGTCCTCACACATGTCACCTCCCATGATTATGTGTTGGAGATTTCCATATCGCCAGGCTAGTTTAAATGGCTTTTCTTCCATGCCTTTATAAAGCTGGTATGAAACATCAGCCCATTTCCATGCCTGTTTTACTGTCATGTAGAATATTCCCAGGCTGGAGTTAAAGTTAGCCGCAGAGTCACTCAGACATGCTCATGATTGTAATTATACAAATCATCCCAGTCATTACCACTGCAGATTATTCCAATAATACAATTAATGTTTAACACTTGGCTTAGCTGATAATTACTGTTCCTTTCCTTGTGGAAACAAACAAAGCGACATGCTTAAATGTGTGTAGGAGGACGTAAAATGGAGCATTTCTGGGGTAATCACAAATGAAAAAAAAAGAAATTCAAACACTCACTTCCTCCCCTGCATTTGTGTGTTGTCTGCGGTGTAGTGTGGATGTCCTCTCGCTGTTTGTTACCTGTGCAACTGTGTGTCTATGGGTTTCTTTTTGTTGCTGCTGCAGGGCTTCAGCTGGCTGACATCACTCCTGTCATGTCATTTTGCATCATGTAAACACTTTATACCTAGCTTCACTGCTACACTATTAGCCTGTGATGATGTCTTTGTTCTCAGAAGCATTTGTTCACATTAAAAACCAAACACATGCAACAAGGCAGCAACTGAAGATGTGTTTAAAACATGGATATTTGTCACATTTCCTGACTGATTTTGAAATCTTCAGTGGTGCAGTAATAAGCACACACTTTCAAAAATGCTTGTCAGTGACAATGATGTGGTATAAAGTGTTATGTTAGCCACACACTCTGTGTGCCAGCCTGTATTTGGACTGTCTCTGCCAGTTTCCAAACTGTTCTAAAGAGCTGCTATGCTGTAAAACACACTGTTGACACATACTATCAAATGCAATGGTCAATTTCTTTGAGGATTTGATGAATGAAGCATTGTCTGCTCTATTGTAATAGCTGCTGATAGTGACACTGGGATGTCTGAACTGTTGGTTATCTAAAGTGAATGCCATTTCTCCACACCCTCTGTGCTCTTGTGCTTGTGCACTAATGCTGTTGTGTACTGATGGCATGCTGCTGCAGCTGCTGATGACAATGATGATTCTTTTAAAGCTAACCAGGTTTGGATGCTGCATGCATTTCAGTCTTTTCAACAACATGTGAGTTTCTCCTGTAAGTGTGCCTTATTTCTGTCAATAAATTGTGGTTGTAAATATAAATAAATCCCTCTCTTGAAATTGAAATGTGAAATGAAGCATTAATTAACAACATTATATATATATATATATATATAACTTTATGTGGAAAGAGGCCTTCATTTGTGTGCTTGAAGCCTGTTTTATAAGTCCAAGAAAAAAAAAAGCAACAAAAACATGATGTGAGATTCTAAAGTTCATTTGTGATAAATATGTGGGTTCAACATACAAATCTAGAGACGGGCCTGTGGATGTAAAAGTTGAAACCCTGAACATGTCCTCTTCAAGGACTGGCTATGGACTGTTGCCTAAACATTTTTCTGTCTCCACACTCCAAACCCTCCTGGATCTCATTCTAGAGGCCTTTTCCAGTGAGCCCACAGGCAAACTCAGAGATTAAAAACAAAACTATTTCCTCCTCTCTTCTGCCTTCTCACTGGCAGTTGCACCAACAAAGTCAAAAGAAGATGAAACATCCAATCTGGACTTTTAACTATCTTTTCAACACTTTTAAACAAGGCAGATTGAGCTTCTCTTGGTGTCTTTTTAGAATGTGGACTGTGCTCTGAAACTTTCATTTGTAAATCAAATATTTTTAAAATTAAATTACAAGGTTTGTTTAAACTTTCTCTATAAACACACACAAGTAGCGATAGCAGTCAATCAGTTAAAAAAAAATGTGATGTGCAAATTTTCAAATTGTTAGCAAAGGAAACTAAGGTTTTTCCTCTTTTCAAAATAGCTATTTTAATCTCGCTTACATTTATTGCTTTAGATTAATAAATTTCTAAATGGAATTTTCATCAGTTCAAAAATCCAAAGAAAAGGAAGAGAAGAGTAGATAAAAATATTGATACACTCTTTGAGAATCTGTTGGTGACATTACAAGCACCATTGAAGGATGTGCTGACTTTTTGTACCCTGGGTTTTGCTGGGTTCTGTAGCTTATACACCCCGAGGGCAAGACCTGCAGGCACTGCTTAGGGCTGCAGAAATGCCACGTGTTCAGCACCAGTATGCATCATAATTTTGGTACTATTCTAAAAAGCCACTATTAAAAATAAAAAATAAATATAAGGATAAAAAGAAAAACCTTTTGTTCATAATATACTATAGCCTTTTGGACAGCCTTGAGGACAAATTGGGGTCTCAAGGACTTTTATTTTTAATAATTAAGCTTCACAAAAGAAAGAAAAACCTGGAAATGAAATTCTGCTAACATTTACATTAACCACTGTTAAGAAATGGTAAATTAAAAGTTAATTAAACTTTAGTTAATAGCTATTTATTGTTAAGAGATAATAAAATATCTTTTAATTGGTTAATAATTCATAATAGAACTTTATCTGAATAACTATTGTAAAGTTGCAACTGATGTTTATAAAACTTTATAAATGGTTAATAAATAACTATGAAGTGCATTAATAAAGATTCCTTTGATGTCTATCATAAAATTGAAACAAATGCTTATAATATTTGTTGTAGAGGCAGGTGGGATGAGGAGGGTGTAAATTACAGGACAGTGAAAACGAAAACTGCGGTTCTTTCTTTTAATTACTGTTTGCTTTCATTTGTAGTTTTTGTTTGTCTAGGTTTAGCCACCAAAGCATCATTTTAATCAAAGATTGTGGCTTTGATTAAAATGTGCATGTTCACATCATTTTCCCCGCATGTTGAACAATGATGCTTAGATTACTCAGTGTATTCAAATGTGAGGCCAAAGGGTTCCTTACATGTCCACAGCTAGATCCCACCAATCTCACCTTTGTTTCGTACCTATGAAAAAAAAACAAAAAAAAAAACAGAACGGGCTCAGCAATGAAAACTTTATTACAAAACAAAATAATAACAATAACAATTGGTAATCACTTTTGTATATATATTTTTACATTTATAGTAAATAAATGTAAAAATATATACACAATGCAATTGTCTCCTACCGAGTATGATACAATACATAATACAATTATTATTTTTATCACACCAAACTAATTACAGAAATAAACATAAATAATTTCTATTAATAAATAATATCTACTAATAAATATTATGGATTGTAGTGACATTGTTTGTTTAGAGTAAAATAGCAAATAACTTCCTCATTTTAAAATTTATTATGAATGGTTATGATTGTTTTTTTCCTCCCACAGTCCAAAGACATGCATGTTAGGTTGATTGGTGATTATAAATTGGCTGTAGGTGTGAATGTGAGCCTGAATGGTTGGTGTACCCAGACTATCACCCTGTGACAGCTGGGATAGTCTCTAGCCCCCTGCGACCCTGAATTGGATAAGCAGAAGAAAATGGATGATTGTAAAATATAATGAAAATATTGAGCCTACAAAGCCCACTGAGGTAAATTAGTATAAGGTGACTCATCACCCACATCATTTAAATCATACAACTACATTATATTTAAGACTCTGAAATTTTAAGACTGAGCCCTCTAACCCACAACTGCTAAAGAATAAGAGAATGTTGAGGACTTCACACCATTGTTATTCACACCAGATAACTGATCTACTGTCAGTGGCTATTTGCATCCTCTTATCACTAAGCAACAGATTACCATATTACATCCTATTTAATTTAGCCTGCAAATACCCCAAGCATCTTAGTGCATTTTATCTCTTGTAATCCTGTTAAAACCACAGTAATTGGAATCACAAAACTAACCCCAGTGGACCAAAAACACTCAGTGTAGCCAAGCAAAATTTCACTGTTTTTATTAGACAGCAGTGATTCCAAAAGACAAAATATATTTAACAATATCTGCTGTTTTCATTTTATATTTGTTCTGCAGGCTTTAATCCTTTTTTTTTTTTTTTTTTTTTTTTTTTTTATAATTATTTTTTTTTAAAAAAAAAAACATTATTATAAAAAAAAAAAAAAAAAACACACATATAAAAAAAAAAAAAATATTTTAACTAA
>VUQS01022105.1:6058-19869 GCA_015108495.1 Heterochromis multidens | reverse complement strand
TCTGTTTGCTTGTAATTAGTGTGTGCATAAAAAGTCAGAGTTTCTGGGCTCCAGACAGACCGCTGCATGTTTCATTCAGTGCTGCACTGATGTTGTTGGATTCTGAGCCATGAGGAAAGCAAAAGAATTATCAAAGGATCTGCAGGAGAAGATAGTTGAACTTTATAAAACAGGAAAAGGATATAAAAAGATATCCAGGGAATTAAGAATGCCAATCAGCAGTGTCCAAACTCTAATTAAGAAGTGGAAAATGAGGGATTCTGTTGAAACCAAGCCACGGTCAGGTGGGCCAACAAAAATTTCAGCCACAACTGCCAGAAAAATAGTTTGGGATGCAAAGAAAAACCAGATGAGACCAAAATTGAACTTTTTGTCCACAACCATTAACGCTACATTTGGAGAGGAGTCAACAAGGCTTATGATGAAAAGTACACCATCCCTACTGTGAAACACGGAGGTGGATCGCTGATGTTTTGGGGATGTGTGAGCTACACAGGCACAGGGAACTTGGTCAAAATTGATGGCATTGAATGCAGCAGGTTATCAGAAAATACTGGAGGAAAATTTGCACTCATCAGCCCAGAAGCTGCACATGGGACACACTTGGATGTTCAAACATGACAATGATCCAAAACACAAGGCCAAGTTGACCTTTCATTGGCTACACCAGAAAAAGTGAAGGTTCTGGAGTGGCCATCTCAGTTTCCTGACCTCAACATCATTGAGCACCTTTGCACAAACATGCAGTTCATGTAAGACAGCCCAAGAATTGAGAGGAACTGGAGGCATTTTGCCAAGAAGAATGGGCAGCTTTACCATCTGAGAAAATAAAGATCCTCATCCACAACTACCACAAAAGACTTCAAGCTGTCATTGATGTTAAGAGGAAATACACAGTATTAAGAACTAGGATATGTAAACTTTTGATCAGGGTCATTTGGATAGTTTCTGTTGTCATTATGATTTAAAAAGGGCAAACACAATTGTTTCATAATAAATGGCTTCACCCAACCACTAACCATGAGTGAAAGGAAACTTTTGTATTATCATTCATATTCTCTGACAAATGGCCAAAAAATCACAAATTCTGCAAGATAAGTAAACTTATGAACACAACTGTATACTATAAAGTGGGGGAAACTGAATAATAAAACATCCATCATGCACATCAACATAATGAATATCAAATAAAGATGCAATAAAATACAGATGTAAAAAGGCAAGATTAGTCCACCCCAGTAATTTGGCCCGTGCTTTGAAAATTACAGCATATTTATGATGTAAGATGGGGAAATATTGTTTGTTTTTCCACAAAATTACCAGGAAATTATGCACTACAAAATTACTTAAGTTGTACTTAAAATTACTTACAGAATAATTTGTGTCTCCTTTCCTGAAGTTATGCAATACTTAAAATTCATCATGCATTACTTAAAATTACTTACACACTACTTAAGTTTACTTACAGAATAATTATTTGTTTGTTTCCTGTAAAAATCTGACTTGTTACCCCCTTATTCTAGTGTACCAATGTTTAAGTATTTGTAGGTAAATATAATTACATTGTCACATAAAATATTCCATTGCATTTATTTAATTACGTCCTTGGTTGCGGGCAGTATTATATAAGTATATAAGTATTATAAAGTGTTACCTTGAAAAGTTCTGTTTGTGAGGGCAGCCAATCAGAAAAAAAGGCCTCTTAAGGGGGGGGGCTGTAAAGGGCTTGTTTCAGACAGTGGATTAATTGAGGGGCTTCACTAAGGCCTAGTATAAAATAAAAGAGGATTATTTTGAAATAAGCATATTAGGTCCCCTTTAAGTTCATGCACAGTAGGTAAATCCTTCTAACTTTTATTTTGTTTTCCTGAAGTCAGTCATTGTTGAAAAAAGAAAAGCAGAACGTGATGATAAGTAGGCATTAAATAATTAATTGAATGCATTAATTCTAAGTACTGTGTGAAAGAATTAAAGTTTGGAGCTCTGAAAGGCTGTCGGGGCGCTTGAAGCTCAGAATGTTAATGAAGAGGTGGCAGTTGTCAGAGTCAGGCATGTCATGCTGCTGGGTCACTTTTTTTAAGTCTTCTCTTTGGGCTGTGACAGATGAGCTGCTGTTTGCTGGTTACTGCAGTTTTCCTTATTATAACCTTGTTGTAACATCAGTGACAGCTGTTAATGTGTTAGTTGCTAATTTGTCAGCAGATGAGTTTTACAGGAATAATTTCCACTACCTGACAGCATAGCAATGGAGAGGAATTTTTTTCTCAAAGCAAAACAAGTAATGATGTGAGACACCAGTGTCACAGAGATCAACAAAAATCAGAACATCAGAATCCTGGAAAAAAAATCAACAGTGCTTTAAGTGAACAAATGATGACATGTTTTGTTCTTTAAAGAAATTGTGTATATTAGTCACTCACTTTTCAACCTAATTTCATTGTTAAAGTTATGTAAGGTCAACATTTGCAAGATTTTTTGGCACTTTGAATTGTTGTTGCAGTTTAACCATTTAAATCCTCCTGTTCTTGGACTTGTGTTAAGAACGCTCTGATAATGTTACAAATATAAATTGTAAATATACACTTCGTCGCCACTTCATTAGGTATACCTTTCTAGTACTGGGTTGGACCCCCTTTTTGCCTTCAGAACTGCCTTAATTCTTCATGACATAGATTCAACAAGGTGCTGGAAACACTCCTCAGAGATTTTGGTCCATATTAACATGATGGCATCACAGCTGCTTCAGATTTGTTGGCTGCACATCCATGATATGAATCACCACATCCCACAGGTGCTCTGCTGGACTGAGATCTGGTGACTGTGGAGGCTATTTGAGTGCAGTGAACTTATTGTCATGTTCAAGAAACCAGTTTGAGATGAGTGACATGACGTGTTATCCTCCTGGAAGCCGCCATCAGAAAATGGGAACACTGTGGTCATAAAGGGGTGGACATGGTCGGCAACAATACTGAGGTAGCCTGTGGTGTTTAAACGATGCTCAGTTGGTACTAAGGGGCCAACTTGTGCCAAGAAAATATCCTGCACACCACTGCACCACCACCAGCCTAAACTGTTGATAGAACGCAGGATGGAGTCATGCTTTCATGTTGTTTACACCAAATTCTGACCCTACCATCTGAATGTTGTAGCAGAAATTGAGGCCGACATTTTTCTAATCTTCTGTTGTCCAATTTTGGTGAGACGTGTAAACTGTAGCCTCAGTTTCCTGTTTTTAGCTGATGGGAGTGGCACCCAGTGTGGACTTCTGCTGCTGTAGCCCATCTGCTTCAAATTTGGACGTGTTGTGCATTCAGAGATGCTCTTCTGCATACCTTGGTTGTAATGAGTGGTTATTTGAGTTGCTGTTGCCTTCCTATCAACTCAAAGAAGTCTGGCCATTCTCTTCTGACTTCTGGCATTAACAAGGTATTTTTGCCCAGAGAACCGCTGCTCACTGGATACACAGATCAGCAGTTTCTGAAATACTCAGACCAGTCCGTCTGGCATTCAAATATTAATAATATAATATAAATATAATTTAATATAAAAAGTATTACATTTATTTAGCTGTATATATTCATATTGTGCATCTATTTTTACTGGTCTACTTGCAATCCAGAAGCCCAAGGGTTAGTCTGCTGTCAGCCTGTGCAGTATCCAGGTTAAGACTTACGGTTGTGTACATTAGCTATGTGTCGGTCATTGTTTACAAATGAAAATGAATTTTTACTGTCAGATGATAACGGATTGTTTTGAGATTGGATTTAGACAAATAGAATCCATTTTCTGATGTCCACACTGACTCTTTGACCTTCACGTAACCAAAGCGTCCTCAGAGGGAAATGGTCAACATAACTAAGACTACAAGGAATTACTAACAGAAACCTTCCTTCCTTTCTAGCAAGGAACCACGAGTCAGTACATTTGCACCCTGTTGAGTTGCATAAAGCGATAAGTATAGGATACAGTCTGATACATGTGTCAGACTTGGTGTTGAGCTGTATTCTAGATGTTTGCAACCTTCCTGCAGTACACGTACATACAGACATATCCAACCCCTAAAACTTACCTGGTTTACACTGACAGCAGGTACTGGCAGTGGGGCTTGCTGTAGCGTTGCTGGTGGAGTGGCTGTGTTATTGTTTGAGTTGGTAGCACTGCGAGGTTCTTTCCTTGGGGCTGTTTTCCCACTGGGAGGTTTACTTCGCGGCCTCGGGGGGTTCTGATGCTCCAGGGAGGGGGGAGGCAACAGGTCCTTCTCCCTCACTGCAGGGCTAGTGGGAGAAAACACAATAAGAGGAAACCTCACTATTGGAATTAGATTCACCCTTGAGCAAGGCAGTGAAGCCCAAGCTCCATGATGTGTGCTGACAAACAATAGAAGATAATGTTTGCCATGGCTAGCTCCGGGGGGGTGAATGTGTGTTGAAATGAAAAAACATGACAGCATGAAATAATTGAAAACAGCATGCATTCAGTCGAACTTGTTTGGATGTTGGAAGCTTAAAATGGAAAGAAGGAAAGGAAGAGGTGATTGAGGGAGAGGAAAATAAAGAAAAGAGGAAAAAGAATCAATGGTTTTTTTCTAATTAGGCCAACGTCAAGCTGCGCACAGAGTTTGACATGGCTTCAACTCAATCTGAGCACTTTTCAACTCAGAGGGAGTGACAGTCTTCAGCGGCTAGCTGCCAGACAGCTCAGTGATCCATTGGAACCTCTGTTAGCTCTAAGCTGCAGTGTTAAGCAGGGTAGTAAGGTTCCTAACAGTAATTGTAATAGTTTTGTCAATACCAAGCATTGTGTCAGTTATAAGAGCCAGTTACAAATCAGAAAATAGGCTGCATTTGTTTTTTTCCCCCTCAAACTATCAAGCTTAAGTTGAAATGATGAATGTACACCATTGTCTTCTCCATGTGCTGCTTTACAGAGATAGTTAAGATGGAAATATCTGGCTCAGTTTTATTGATTAAAAGAGATATCCTTATCATAAGATGCATAAGAGCCCTGTCCTTGTACATCATGGCACTTTGCTGTATAAACCCAAGAGGCACGGACTGATTTTCACTGCAGCTTTATAATTATTATATCAAGACATCAATCATTAAAGTCTTCCTGCTCATGTGAGCTATACTTTGATGTAGACACTAATAATACCACATCAAGATAAAATATCGTAGAGAATGTGTTCAGCATGAGTAAAGCAATGCGGCTTAAGAAAATTTCTCTCATGAAACTGAGAGAACAGCCTAAACTTCTTGTTAAGACAGTTTTTGCAAAAGGGTTAGGGTTGTTTTGTACATAACTGGCTCTCTGAGGAGGTTGAGACATTGAATTGAGAGGGGAAAGTAAGAATTTTGTGTGGCACAGTCTTAAAATTTTTTGTATGCAAACTCCACAGGCTGGATTTGAACCCAGGACCTTTTTGCTGTGAGGTGACAGCGTGAACCAACACACAACCATGGCGCCCTGGCAACAGTTTTATCACAGATTAAATTAAATAAGACATAAAACTGCAAGACAAAATGTTTTGATATTAAAAAATTCAAATTAAAAATTTCACTTTGTATTATTTAATAGGTCAGCTTTACTTTGTGTGCAGTAGGTTCAACCTAGGGATGTGTGCGACTAGTCAATTATACAACTAATCGTCGCTATTTTCACTAGTTAAATAGTGAAAATCTGTTAATCTAGGCCTCAAATTTTTGTTAAGCATATTTTATTTTGAAGGCAAAGAATGAGATCGCGTATACAAGCAGCCAAAATGAGCTTTCTGCAAAGGGTGGCTGGGCTCTCCCTTAGAGATAGGGTGAGGAGTTCAGTCATTCGGGAGGGGCTCAGAGTAGAGCCACTACTCCTCCACATTGAAAGGAGCCAGTTGAGGTGGTTGCCTCCTGGGTGAAGTGTTCTGGGAATGTCCTACTGGGAGAAGGCCCTGGGGTAGACCCAGCACATGCTGGAGAGATTATATCTCTCGGCTGGCCTGGGAACACCTCGGTGTTCCCCCGGATAAGCTGGAGGAGGTGGCTGGGGACAAGAAAGTCTGGGCTTCTCTGCTTAGGCTGCTGCCCCCGCAACCCGGCAGAAGAAATGGATGGATGATTCATTGTTTTCTTATAATTTTAGAATGACTGAATGAAATAAATTGTAGAACAATGTGCATCATTCGTAATGCACAGCACAACGTGCCACACTTTTCAGTCGCAATTTATTCGTTTTTCGGATGTTAATTTGTCATTTTTTAATAACGTGAACATCTTTTGTAGTAATGCATTTTCGTATCATATTTAACATCAGTTTGTTTTTAGAATTTTTTCTTTCTTCTTTGTTTTCTGTTTGGAGTATAATGTGCAATGTTCATAATGCACGATGCGAGGTGCCACACAGTTAAGCAACATTTAAAACATGTGATTACAAGAATGTGATTAATGGTTTCAAATGCCTTTATTTAGACAGTTTGACATTAAACGGTCCTCAAATTTAATCTGATATCTGTTTCTTAGTTTGGGACTAGTCGGTTAGTCTAAATTTTTTTCCTCGTTTAGTCGACTAAGAAATTAGTCGCTAGGAACATCCTTAGTTCAAACTAGCAAATGTGAGCATTGACTTTAAGAGTATGTTTTCATCAGTGTCACAGAACTTCGTAGGGCTGGCTGAAGTCACGTGTTTCCATACTTGCACTCACTATTTTGAATTACACGAACTGCTCTGTAAGTAACTGGATCGTGCACTCATAACAGTCAAACAGTTGAGTGTAGAAAGCTGTACACTTGTTAACCTCAGTGGCTGCAAATTTGAGTATGAAGGTAAATGGAGGGACCACCAAACAATATGCCATCATCACTGGTGATGCTAGCATTAGATTCCTTTTTTCCTCAGGCATTGCAGGTAAAACCACAGTGCATGTGCTGTAGTTTTCTTTTGTGTTTGGGTGTTTACTGTCATCTTCACTGTAAAATAATTTATTATTATGTGTGTTTGGATGCAGAGTAAGTCCCAAATTTTCATAAAACTTCTCTAGCTAGCTTAACAATTGCAGTGAATTGGCTTAGAATGGAGAAAAAATAAAGCTACTAAAATTTGCATTCTACACAAGTAAGTACCTACTGTACATATATACTACATAAAAGTTTAATAATGGAAGACTCAGAGTTGGGACACACTGCTACACAAGTTTAACTATGATGACTCCTGGATATTTGCATCATATTTACTTTTATTCGTGTGTATCTTATAAAAATCTACCCTGGCAATCAGTGGTTCTGTGTGTACAATGAAAAAAGCTGTTGACCAACAACAAACAATTACTACTACAACAAAACATTCACTGTATTAGAAATAAAACATAAGCAGCTCATACTTCAGAATTCAGCTCCTTTATCCAGAATTCAAAGAATTTGTCAGTTTCCTTCTTTTTTTTACCTGTGCTGATTTGCTCTGTTCCATGTCTGGTTCTGATTATCCTCCACACTGTTTGACCTCTCTGTCCGTCTGGGCTGTTTCTTCCCTGTGGTGTTCCTCCTTGGGGTCGTGACCTCAGGCCCTGACAACAGGCCCAGCGACAACCTCATCTTTGACCTCTGGCCCTCCCCTGAGGCCTTCTGGCTCAGCTTGGCCTTTGCCTTCTCTCTGCCTGGGCTGAAGAAAACAAAACAATTTTTTTTTACATGTGGTTAAGACACATTTTGTCAGCTGCAACCTACAATTAGTGTTTCATTCAGTCTTCCATTCAGCAGAAGTTATGTGAAGGATTACTTTAGCAATATTCTAAACAAACCTACCAGAAAGCTGCCCTTGTGTCCTTGTGCTCAACTGTAGGTGCAGCTGGAACAGGAGCACTGCTCGATCCACAGGGCTTGGTCTTTGCAGCCGTGCCCACTCCTGGTGCTTCGTTTCCTGGAGAGAATGTCTCTGGACCCTGGTTGATGGAGCCTAAGCAGTGGACCATTTGACTAAAATAGGTATTTGTAACCAAACCAAGATATGTTTATCTAGGCTATCTAGCACATCATGTGGTTACTCATGGACAGAATGGTTTTAACCTTCCATATCTACTAACCTGTGCCATGATGTTCTTGTTGTGGGGGAACCAGGGGTTTGGTTTGAGCTTGGACCTTATTCAACCAGCTGTCCAGCTGCCACTTGTTAGTTGATGGAGGCTCGGGCTAGAGGAGGAAAACGGTAACAGTTTATTTTGTTTGTCTGAATTTTTTTTTATCTGCTTTCTCTCTTTCTGTCACTGTATCTCAGTGTGTTTGATGGCACAAGCCTATAAAACCAGGCGGTGTTGAGCCATTAAAATAATGTGATAAATAATGTCATAATTTGGTTTTTCTGCAGTTGGAGTTTTATGATTTTCAGAACACTGCTGAGAGAGTGTGGGAAGAGAGCATTAAATGGCAGTCAGATTCACAGTAAAGTGAGTAGCTGTGAATCAAGGAGAATAGCAAAGGAAGTGAAAGAGGATCTGTCTCTTCACAAAATGTAAATAAAATTGGAGAGACTTGTCAGAGCTGAAGACATTCACGGCCTCAGTATTTGTTATTGGTGGGTTGTTGAAAGGTAGTTCAATTACAGTAGTGTGCAAAAGTGTTGAGCTACCCTTCATTTCTTTATATTTTGCTTCCAAGGAGCCAGACTTTCTTGTCATTTTTTAAAGTGTTCTTGAGCAATAGTTCTCCAGGCGTTGTGAAGGTCTTTCAAAGTTTTTCTTTAAACATTGGCTGCTTTTTCACTCATTTTCAGTCCAGTCCTTGTACCTGACCATTTTCAGAGGAATGTTTCTTTGTTGGGCAGCAAGGTGGAGTGGTGGTTAGCACTGTTGCCTCACAGCAAGAAGGTCCTGGGTTTGAATCCACCTTCTGGCCGGGGCCTTTCTGTGTGGAGTTTGCATGTTCTCCCAGTGTCTGCGTGGGTTCTCTCCGGGTACTCTGGCTTTCTCCCACAGTCCAAAGACATGCAGTTAGAGGGGTTAGGTTAATTGGTGATTCTAAATTGCCCATAGGTATGAATGTGAGTGTGAATAGTTGTCTGTCTCTCTGTGTTAGCCCTGCGACAGACTGGCAACCTGTACAGGGTGTACCCTGCCTCTCGTCCTATGATAGCTGGGATAGGCTCCAGCCCCCCAGCGACCTTGAATTGGATAAGCGGGAGAAAATGGATGGATGGACTTTTGAGTCATTCAAGCATAAAAAAGGTACCTAACTCATGGGATGAACCAGTGTCCCTACACATAACAGACAACTTAGCAAAGAACCAATTTTAAATTGTATCTTTAGGCACTTTGTAACTAGCAGCCTGTCACAAAAAATACATAATTTGTTCCCATTTCTTTAATTGAATCTACAAACATGCCAAAGATAACACAGTTTGACAGGCATAAAATAATATTTTTGAACCAACAAGGTGATTCCCAAAGAAAAGGGTGGCTGCCAAGAAGCCATTCTTAAGGAAGGGAAACAGGGAGAAAAGGCTGAGGTATGCCACATTACACAAGAACTGCACTGAAAATCAGTGGCAACAGGTCTGATGGAGTGATGAATCTAAATTTGAAATTTCTGGTTCACATTGTCATCAGTATGTGCAGAGGAGGTCAGCAGAGAGGTACAACTGTGAGTGTCTACAGCCATCTATAAAACACAGAGGAGGCTCTCTTGTGGTTTGTGGCTGCATTTCAGCCAGTGGTGTTAGAGATCTTGTCAAAATTGATGGAATTATGAAAACAGAAAAGTACTGTCTATTTTCCACATAACTCCACCTTCATAATGCTGGATCAAACTACATTCTGAATTTTATCCACCATTTAATGTCATCTGAAAAGTGTCTGATTGGCAGCATTTTGATTTTTCAGCATGACAATGATCCCAAACACACTGCCAATGCAGCAAAAACACACAATGGAACACTATTAGTCATGGATTGGCCTCCTCAGAACCCAGACCTCAACATTACTGAAGCAGTGTGGGATAATCTTGACAGAGAACAGAACAAAAGGCAGCCAACATCCAAAGAAGAGCTTTGAAAGTCCTTCAAGAAGCCTGGAGAACTATTCCTGAAGAAATTACAAGAAAGCTGCTTAAGAGACTTCAGGCCGTGTTGAAGAATAAAGGTGGTCATACCAAATATTGACTTCAAGCCTGTTAGAATTGTACAAACCGTATTTGCCTTATATACTGTATTTCTATTTATTTTTGCACATTTCAGTAAATCCCTGCACCTATTAACCGTTTTCCTGGCAAAATATAAAGAAATGAGGGGTGGCTCAAGATTTTTGCACATTACTGTATATGTTACAGAAAAAAGAGAACTGGTGAAATAAGATTTTGATAGCTGGAATAAAAGCAAAGTCTTTTGTGACTCATGTACCAACTAATCTTTCAATTCATTTCACAATACATTAAACATATAGTATTGACTTATACATATTATTTTCAAGATTTTAACAATGGTTAGTATTTTCTCCCAACAAACAATTAGTGTCTTTACTCAGTTGTTACCCACTGTGTGCACACAGTTACTAGGAAATCTGCATAAATACACACAAACACACATACACACACTCAGTTGTCATCCTACCTCTGGAGTGTTTGTGCGGGAGGCCTGATTATACTCGCTGTCACTGGAGCTGCTCTCAGACTCGTCGGTGTCAGACTCTGAGCTGCTTTCTGATTCACTGCTGCTCCCTGATGCACCACTAAAAAAGAAAGACAGACAGAATGGGGGGGAAGACAGGAAGGGAGAATCAACATGTCACAATGGAACAAAACAAAATCAGTTTCACTAGATGCTGAGAAAGCACACCGACGGACACTGTCACTGCTAATGAGGTTACACCAAAAAGTTTCAGCACAAAGTTTCACACTTTGCTGAACTAGACAGGGATGTCCACTCTCTCCCTTGCTTTTTGATTTTTTTTTTTTTTAATGGCCCACCTGTCAGCACTGTCTGTCAAAAGCAAAAAGAGAAGGAAGTCAGACTGCAAATTCAGAACAATGGATCGGTCTTTATGCTGATGATGTTCTACTTCATCTTCAATCATCTGTAAATTTAGGACAAGAAATAATCAGTTTCATGAATTATGCCATAAACATCTACACGTCCTCTTTCTTAAACCCCAAAATTCTATTTCTTTTGGTCCAAACAATATGATGTCCACTATAAGAAAGAAAAGGAGAAGATTTTAAAATGCTAGACTAACCTCCCATTCTCCAGCTCAAGTCAATTATGTCTTTTATGGATGAGAAATTTTGTACAGCCACGAGGATGCCATCACCAAAGTCACCTTTCTACTGGCATTAACCCAAATCTTTTTGTCTGTTTAAATCTAACTTTCAAAGCTCAACTTCAGGAAGTAAATTACCCTTAGTTGGACTGGAATTTGAACAAGCACATTAAAAATGTATTAAAAGTGCCCTTCTTATGTAAATATACTTAAAAATGTGCATGACGTGTGTGGGAGCAAACAGGTTTTGTTCACTGCTGCTAGATGAAGCCCTACAGTGTTTACTGACTCATCCTGCCAGTTAGTCTCAATCAGTGTCAGGGCTGTTTAAAGTACCTGCTGGGTCGTGACTTTCACTCTTGTTTGTACTGCTTCTCCGGCTTTAGTGTCAAGATTGTAGCTCCCTATCAGTCTGGTTTGAATGAGATGAGCTGGAAGCAGGGATGTTTGTTCCAATAAAGTGGTAAGTGGGGTGCTAGACAACTATTATTTATATATTGAAGGTGCTTGTGTGATGGAGATCCATGTAAAATAAATAGGAAGAAAAATACAATTTCCCTCCAAATGCAAATATTTGTTTTGTTTATAAGTCCAATTCAAATGGTGGTGTTCTGTCAGATGCTGCTGGTGTTGCACAGATATACATGAGGTGTCCTTTGGTGTCTGTGACTTGACACACCTGCCATAGCAATTCTGGATGCTGAAAGATAACAGTTCTCTTTTAAATAACAGCAAAATATGCATTTCGAAGTTGGACGGGCAGTAGAGTAAAGGGGAGTCCATACAGGGAGCGATTTGCTTGGTACCCATTGCTTTGTTGCCAACGGTTGATAGGTAGTCGACATTCCAAGCTTCGGTTTTCCTAGGTAGCTTTTAATGCATGTACCTCCTCCTCATATGTCAATCAGTGGTATTCTCATCGAAGATGAGAAAAGTTGAACTTTTTGGACTTGCCCACTTCAGTGGTTATTCTGCCCATCATCACTTAAAGTTGCTCAATGTTATTGACTTTCTATGACCTGTGGTCACCCTGTTGCTTCCTTAAGTCACAGGTTTGCCAGACTGGAGACTGACATGCATGTTGAAGACTGTCTGACTTTTCACAAATTGGCTGATTGGTTTCATTCACACTTGTGTTTTGGTTTTTGATGGCTGGGTTTAGGAAAAGATTGTGGTTTGGGTTAAATTACACCCCTTAACAACATTAACCCTGAATGTAAAAAAAGAAAAAATGATGGTTACCGAGTGAATTTATTGTGACGCCAAGGGGTCCTTTGGCTAGGAGTGAGACCTGTGTCACTATTGCAATAAACCCTGATGCCAAAGAAAGGCTATGATACCCTATCCGTGACATATCAGCAGTTTTACCAAAACAGCAGGAAACATGAATGGGTTGATAAGTTTTAGAAGACATCTAAATGGTGCATAACTTTCAAGGCTAAAATCAAGTTAAATTTGGTTAAAAAGTGCAAGTTTAGCAGACATCTAGAGCACACTTTGGAAAGCTGGGCCTTTTCTGGCTTCCTCCTCTTTGGCAACAATTGTCTCGGTTTCTTCAGTCGTATTTTCTCCTGCTTTCTTAGCAGTGCACACACAGATACACGTTTTAACCTTCAACTACAGTATAAAGACACAGAGCAACATAGAATATACAATTACATGTTAACACCATTGGCCATAACTGTCTTATCAATGTTTTATTTCACATTCTGTGCTTGCCCCCATTTTTTTTTCAATCTTTTTTACTCCCATGTCACCATTACCCCTACCCAAGTACAATGTATGACAATTTCAATTCATCGCTTTATTCTCAAAATAAATAACAAGGAAAAAAAGAAGGGTATTGATTCAAATCTGCTAGATGGAACATTCAGTTTTTAACCAATGTGCTTCTTTCTTTAGATCAAGGGTGTCAAATTAAGTTTCACTAAGAGCCACGCTAGGAAATAAGAATCACATAAAGGGACAGATATATACAGTTTCTTGACATACTTTAATTTAATTGAAAATCTATGTCCAACATAGCCTCTTTACATACTATTTAATGTCCTCAGCTAGTCCAAAAATTGTATTAGCCTTTACAACAAGACCAAGATGAATTATGATGCCTGCCTATCACCAAAGTAACTGGGAAACTAAGCTGTAAGAGCAGAACTCCCTTTAGGGTGTTTAAATTAATCCTTGTTTTTTTCTTCACTTCAGATTTAAAAATGTTTCACCCCCCCTTTTTTAAAAAAAAAAAATAAAGATAATAATCAGAGGAGTCGACCACTTTATAACTGATCTGCTAAAAATTAAGCACCTGTCAGTGGGTAAAATAAAACAGCTACTAATAAATGCATAAACACAGCATTTTGAACCTGTTCAATTGTCTCATCTTCTCTGGTGCTTCGGCTGGCCTTGTGTTCATCCATCCTTCCACAGAGCTTTAAATGGCCTCCTGGAGGCAACACACCCGCTCGTCCCAACTTAAGAATACACACAAACGCACTCGCGCACACACAGAAATTGCAATTATGTGTAGTTCCCTTTGTGTATGTGAGAGTGTGCACGTAATTTCAGTTCAAGGCTGCCATCACAGCAGGCACCAATC
>VUQS01022102.1:2612-18018 GCA_015108495.1 Heterochromis multidens | reverse complement strand
CAGTTATCAACAATAATTAAAGATATATAATAAATTATCACAATTAATAAAAAGTTAAGCACCAACAGTCACTACATGACTGAAACTTCATCTCTCTTTCCTTTTTTTTTTTTTCTTCTCTCTTAATTAAACATTACATGTATGCACAGCTCACGCTGCTTATTGAACAAAAACAAACAGGTCAGATGTTAGAATGATTTTATTTTTATTCTAGTAGACTCCCAAAACTTTCAACAGACAGCTGGTGTTTAGAACAGAGTTGAATAAATATTAACATAATTTGATAATTTCTGGAACAGTCTTCAGGATCTCCACGTACAGCATCAACATGCTGGTCCAGATGTTTCTGCTCCTTGTGAAAAGGCTCGCACTTTCCTCCTGGATTAAAATATTTTTAATGTTATTTTAACTTTATTTTGAATTAAAGCTAAGTATAGAACATTTGTACATCAAAGACTAAAGACAGCGAAAGTTTCATTTCCAAATATACTGAGACATTAAAGTTAAATAAAACGATCCAGTTATGAAGCTTAAATTTAATCTCAGCCAAACCGATTTGCTCAGGAACAAATAAAACACTGAAATAAATATAAATAAATATATCGTATAAATAAATACGATAAACCATCGTCTGATTGTTGGGTTTTCTCTCTATTATTGTAGGGTCTTTACCTTACAATATAAAGCGCCTTGAGGCGACTGTTGTTGTGATTTGGCGCTATATAAATAAAATTGAATTGAATTGAATTATATCATCTAAGTGAATTATATCTCGTGTTTAACTTTAAAGCCAGCGGGGGCTTTGAAAACAATGTGCCAGGAGTCAGGTGTTCTTGCCGGGTATAATGAGCCTCGCCTGCCCGGTCAGCTGACAACTAGCAGGGACAGACATCTCTCAAAGCGTCTGAGGACTTTTGCAAATAGGTAATGTCTTAATAAATTGAGTAGATATTTGAAGTTTACACATCTACATTCTCACCTAAAAACATCTTAAAAGTTTATTTTGTGTCACAGAAAAAGTAATATTTCACACTTTACTTACAGTTTTAGCCGCTCTCACTCGCCATTGCCGCTTCTGAGTTTTGGACAAAATGCATTCTGGGATACTCGGCTGCAACAAGTACACACAAGTTACCACCCATGCAGTTATCTCCTAAACAAGTATAGTTTAAGGAACTAGAAGATGTTAACTTTCAAATAAGATTTCTATTTGGGCATGCTAAATAATAGGATACATGCTAACCTAACCCAAAAACAGGTCATTGTCCTTTGGAGGGGTGTGTACAAAAAGTTTCAACTTTTAAAAAAAGTTTTATTCCGATGGTCTAAAAGTCAAACTGGTTCCCACAAAGATATCTCTACATGTTTTTTGTTTATTTTTTACTTTTTGTCTTTGGTTGTCTATGACACATTTAGTTTGGAAGAGTGGTTCTCAAGAAGATTCTTGGGATTTTCTCTGTATTATTGTAGGGTCTTTACCTTACAATATAAAGCGCCTTGAAGTGACCGTTGTTGTGATTTAGTGCTATATAAATAAAACTGAATTAAACTGAATTGAATTGAAATGGACGAAAGGGTGGAATGCAAAGTTATCAGCTAATTAGCTAATTATCAGCTGACTGTGGGTGCAACGCAAAGACAAACATATTGGCTAAATAGTGCAAATGCTAGTCTTAGACTAGTAAAATACTAGAACTTCACTCAACAAAACTGAAGCACAAACTTCTGGGATGGTCTGTACCAACAGCACACACAGTGAAGAGGTCCAGTTCAGTGACTCGTGGTGGTGACAGCAAGTTGGATGAGTTATGAAGGGCAAAAATATCCACAGAGGCCAAAGCAGTTTTTTGTACCCCACTGTAAACATGCTTTTTAATGCTGTGAAGTTGGGTATTTTAACCCAGGAGTCTATGTGGACTGACTTGGTTTTGGAGCCAGCCTCAAGTGGCACCTAGAGGAACTGCAGTTTTTCCCACTGTTGCCACTTTGGAAGTTGCCCCTTGGTGTATCATTTTGACAGTCCAATTTTTGAAACAGTAACGTAATGGTTGCCTAGACAGGATGCTGGCATCTGTAAATTTGAGCTTCAATAACTAAACTGGGTTACGCTGACTGGGCACTGTCCTTATATGGTATTAAATGGGTCAAAATACTTTGTGTTATCAGTCATATTAGACAGTGAGTACAAGTATATGGTCTGCCACTGACAGCTACAGCAGCTCAACCAGGAAAAAACACATTTAGACAGCTACAGGTTATGATATTATTAGTCCTCTACTCTCATCTTTTCTTTAGGCAGTAATGTGGAATTTCTGTTGTTCTTTTTCAAGTTGTGGAAGTTTTAAAAGTTTAAAGTCAACATGGTTATCACATCAATCAGATTCTTAGATTTAGGGCCACAGACAGTAACATGCAGGTGCAGCGTCTTTTGTAAGAAAAAATGATTAAAATGTATAAAAAACAAAATGTTTTTGCCAGTGAAAGGCATTTCTAACTTTTTGAAGGACAGCAGCCACTTCCTGGCTTTAACCTCTGATACAATACAAATATTAATCCTTGAAATAATGAGATAATATATCATCTTATTAAAAGCTGAAAAGATAATCTGAAATGAAAACAAGTAGAAATTGTAAAAAAAAAGAAAAAAGAAAAAACGCTCCTCTTGTGTGCGTGAGCGACGATGCACTTTACACCTAGCAGCCACTGTTTACAGCAAACACATTTATTTTTCAGTGGCATTATTTAAAAATGCAAATAGATGCAATTACACTTGCCTTGTTTATCAGCAGTTATTACCAGTATTTTGGCGTCGCCGCACTGAAGAGGATCCGTATTTCAAAGCGTTCGCCGTCGGCCGCTCGCTAACGCAGATAACGTGTTTCCCCCCTCGCAGATGTAATTACAAAACTATTTGGTGGAAAACAACTCTGGTTCCACGACCCCCACAAACACACACATGCACACACACATATACGTATATATAGATACATGTAGAAACACATACACACACGCCAATTCCCTAACAGCAGCTCTAAAAATAGCCCTGCTCTCACAGATAGAGATCAGTTGATGGATTCATGGTGAGGCCATTATTACTGGGATTAATAATGATTTGCTGTGTGTTCGTGCACAAGCAGGGGGCAATGTTTAAAACTAAGTGTGTGTGCATTAATTTAGTTATTATGACACGTCATTTTCATATTTTTAAGTTGTTTTTCATGCAGAATTTATGTTCATAGTTGTTTTTTTGTTGATGCAGACATTTAATCCAGCAGTTTATAGAAGAAACACAGTAGGTAAAGAAAAAAACTATACAACCTTTGAAACTACACAAAGAGTAATGACTCACGATTAAACACAGGTGGTACAACACTAGGTGGGAATCATAATCACAAAGACAGGAAATATAATAAAGAGAGTAAGCAAACATAACAGGAATAAGAAGGTGACTAATTTCAAAACACAGCAGAAAATTACCTAAAAAGAAACTCCCAAACTCTTGACAACTACAAGAAACCATACTAAATATTACCTTAACTGTTAAATGTGTGCATGTAAACGTCTTCCATCCATTTTTTTAACTGCTTATCCAATTCAGGATGGTGGCGGGCTGGAGCCTCTCACAGCTGTTCAGCCCAGTCTCGGAAAAAAAAGTGAAATAGTCAAGAAAAAGAAATCTGTTTCTTCCTTTTCAGGGAGAATTGTCATGTTTTTGTGTCAGTGAGCATGAATTTTTAAGTAATGTATTTCAATAGGAGGGATATTTCATATCAGAAGCACATATTTCATCATCATGGCGATCAAGAAAGCTTTAAAAGATGTGGCAACTGCTATTTTTTTTAACCCAAACCATGATCTTTTTCTCCAAACACAATTTGTTTTACTTTTAAAAGTGGAGAATTTTTGTATGGCCATCAATCAGTACATATGAGAGTGGACTGAAGAAAAGTCTTGTTCAGGGACACAAGACAACTTTGGGAAATTCTATAAAATTTGTGTCCAGAAACACAAATCAGTAGATTAAAGGTTGTCACTATTTCAAAAACTGTCGTGAGACTGCGTTGAGCTGTCATAGGGCGAGAGGCTGGTACACCCTGAACAGGTCACCAGTCTATAGCAAAGCCTGTGTGCACAAAAAGTTATTAAAAATCTTTAACAAATAAAAGCAGTCATTCTTAACACGTGGGATTATTAACAAGCTCCTCCATAGGATTTTGTTGGTCATTTAATCCAGGTCAGTTCATCTTCAAACTCTTAAAAACCTTTTAAAAAGACATGAATTCTTGTGGTTAATTTAAAATTGTATTAAATTACAAACAAGCTGCCTTCCTTCAAAATAAAAACATTCTCTTATGTTGACTAATACATTTTGCTTCTTTCAAAAGCAATATTTTCTTTAACAGGGTTTAGCATAAGCTATCTTAACTTTTTAGGTCACCCAGCCGAAGGACTGATCACAATAATTGCTACTTCTCTTACAGTAATGGTCAGAATTTAATCAAACTAGCACACAATGATCACCTAATGGGTCTTCACCCAAACTGTGCTCGAGGTCAAGGTCACATTTGTCCTTTCACCTGCAGTAACCTGTGAATTGTGATGAACTGTCATAATCACTGACATTCTGGTTCATGAGAAGTTCAAGCAAGTGTCAAATAATATAAACATAAAACCAATATAACGTTTCATATAACTGTATACATTTAAATTTAAAGATCTTTCAACCAGATAAATGGATCTACACCTGTCTAGTCAGATTTGACAATAAATTATCATCAAAACAAGTCTAATAATGGAGAGCATTAGGTGCTTCATCGAGATTTCTTATCTTTGAATTTAATCACCCTGAAATAAGATATTATGGCTTTCTTAAGCTTTTTTAAATCAATGAATTAACGTGTTACACAAAAGTTGATCTATAAAGTAAAACATGATAAATAATAAACTTGAGTGTTAAAGAATGTGTTTCTATCAGGTTTCTTGCACCAGTAATAAACTTGTCTAACTATTGTTTACAGTCCAGTCTCCCGACAGTTTGTGGTGTTGTCACAACCTTTAATCTATTGATTTGTGTGAATTTTCAATTTATTTATTTTATTTATTTTTTTTTTTATGGTTGGTAGTGCGACGAACATTATTTCATTTCCCTGAACACTACTTTTTCACTTCAGTTCAATTCAGATTTATTTATAGAGCTTTATACTGTAAGGAAAAAACCCTATAGTATTCTGGAGAAACCGCCAACAATCAAAGGACCCCCTTTGAGCAAGCACTTTGTGATGGTGGGAAGGAAAAACACCCTTTTAACAGGAAGAAACCTCCGGCAGAACCAGGCTCATTTGGAACACATTTGGAGGCTGGAGGGGTAAGTCATTTTTCACACCAGAGACCTAAGCTCGAGTCATAGACATCACAGTTTTACGCATCATTTGTATAATTTTTAAAAACCTTACTCATTAAAAGTATATTGTTTGGTTAGGGTTAGGTGTTAAAAACCACTGGTTTAAGGTTAGGCATTAAAAACTTGATTAGGTTTAGAAAAATGTGGTTTCTTTTGAAATACAATGGTTGCCACGTCTTTTAAAACTTTGTTTTCATGGTTGTCGCAGTGACGTCTCACTTTCTTTACACAAGACAGGTGCTTCTAACATGAAATATATTTTCTGTTGAAATCAATAACTTACAAATTCATGTTTAATGACACAAAAAAACATAATTTGTGTCCATGAAGATGAAAAAAAAACCTAGATTCATTTCTCGTGACTATTTCATGAACTGCTGTGAGACTGGGCTGTTTTTTAAACTCCAGCTCACTGAATGAATTTCAGAATTTATCATTTACCTCAGGCACAGTTCAGTCCTAGCAGAACACAAATTTGTGGTGTTCTTCAATATACAGTTTGTTTAAAGGGGTTCAATTAACCTCTTTAACTTTTGCATCTTAAAAGGCAGGGCATTGTTTTGTAGAATTTAGGAATTAGAAAGCAATTTCACCACACCAGTCTCAGTCTGACCTCTCCGTCACACCGTCGCACAGCAAAAACATGCTGAGGAAATCGCAGAATTACAGCCCTGAGTAGTGCCTGCAGGTGTCTGACTGAGGCTGCATGCATGTCCTTATCAGACGATAGTCTGACATTTACAATATTTTTTTCTCTGTGTTTTTTTGTGATTAAATGCTTAATTTATTTCTTTGTGTCATGTAAAGCAATTTGGATTATTTGTGTTTGAGTTTTGCTTCACTTGTTACTGACACTCACTCATTCTTCATTCTTCAAATTTAAAATTTAACACGTCATTTATAGAAAAGCAAGTCTGTCTCAAAGGGCTTTCTTTACTCTGTGAAACATGTGACTTCTATTATTAGACTTGCAGCTCTGATGCAGAAAACCAACATGAACGAAACCTCAACGCCAGAAGAGGGATCCTTCAACCAACATGGGCAAATACGACTCGTCACAGTCCAGTTCTACATCTTCTGTGCCAAATATTATGATCAACAGTGATCAAAATCTCTACACAGATCAATAAAGTTTGTTGAAAAAAGAAAATTGTCATCATATGTGCTTTAACACTGTTGTCACGTCAACATGTAAAGTGTGAAGTGAAATTCATATGCTCATCATCCACCATCTGTGAGTATGTCAATCTGTCACACAAACAGAAAACACAACGAAAACTCACTGAAAGATAGAATCAATCCTGACTCACTCACACACACCTGCCCCCCCACACACACACACCTGCACACACACCTGCACACATGTGCATATGCGCATGCTAAAATGTCACAGATATGCACCATACACACATATGAGGGCACAGATGCACAGTGAAACATATTTCACACACACACACACACTCCTGCAGTGAAGGCGTTGCTGTGCAGATGTGTGTGTTGAATGCACAGGATGCGATGCCACACATGAGTGGTTGTCACGCCGTTTGGATGACAGATGTAGTACTCTGGTCTAGGCTCGGTTCCAGTCATACACACACACACACACACACACACACACACACACACAGCTAAAGCCACTCTTCATTTATCAATAATTGGTTTTTAATTCCATTTGGCAGCCAGCAGCGCGAGTGGCAGAACAACGACAATAATTAGTCCATCAGAGAGAAAGAACAAGAGGAAGAAGAGATGGAGGGGAAAGTTTCAGGAACCGTCTCAAAAGTGACAGTAACCCACCTGACCACCGACTGGACGAAAAGGGTTATTGGCCTTCTTTATTCTTGTGCAGTTTTTTGGAGATCATATCAGACTTTATGAAAAGGCTCTACTTCACAGAGTTGACACTGATAGTCACAACCCATGCTCTCCTTCTGGTGCAACACACAGATAATACTACAATCTTTATTGGCAGCTGAGTGCAGCACAGGCAAGGTTATTATAGTTAACTAAAACTAAACTAAAAACTACAGTAAAACTAGATGATGTGAAAAAAACATTTTAATTAACAAAAATAAAAATAAAAACTAGACTTTTGAAAAAAATGTAAACTAACTGAAGCGATTTTGCAACCTCGGAAAACAAACTAAAATAAAATAAAAATCTAGAGAAAATCTCTTAGTATTCGCTGGATATCTACAAGATTGGGAGTCAACTGCTTTAAAAAAAGTTCTGTGTTTTTATTGTAATACCTGTACTGATTTTCCAAAATCTTGCCTCTGACATATGCCCTCCACACAATAATAATTAAAAAGACTAAAAATAACACTGAAACTAATAAAAACTAAACTAAAAATTAACTTTTCAAACAACAAAAACTAAACTAAACAATAAAATCCATTCTGGAAACTAACTGAAACTAAACTGAATTAAAAACAAAAAGAGAAAATGAAATAAAACTAAAAACTAATTAGAAAAACTAAAATAACTCTGGCAACAGGAAATAAAAGTTAACAAATATGTAGTTTGCATGTCCTCTATGTGCCTCCATCGGCTCTCTCCAGGTACTCCAGCTTCTTCCTACAGTCCAAACACATGCATGTTAGCTTAACTGGTGATCAGCCTGTCCATGGTGTACCCCGCCTCTCACCCTATGACAGATGGGATAGGCTCCAGCCCCCCACGCCCCTGAAGTGGATAAGCAGTTAAGGATGGATGGATGGAAATGTGAATGATCCATGATTATTCTAATTGTATGAAAGCTAGATAGCTTAACACAATGTGACAGGCATTTAAGAGAAAGTATTCCTCTGCTTTAAACTATAAACCCATTGCCAAAAAGCTCTTTTTTCTGAAAAATATGTGCTTATTTAAAATTGAATGCCAGCAATACTCTTTAAAAAAACGTAATAAGTTCTGGACCGCAGAAAGGCCTGTTTAGGACCTGGCTTCTTACCACAGAGCCATGCTGTTAGACAAATTGCAAAATGTGGTTTTATCATGTCTTGCTGAAATAAGCAAAGCTTTCTCTGAGAAAGATGTCATCTGTGTGGCAGCATATGTTTCTCCAAATCTTGTCTATACATCATTCATTGCCACTGTGCACTAAAGCACTACCCATTGCAGATGCTGGATTTGAACTGTGAGTGCAAGTTCTCTCCTTTTTCTCTTGTGTGTCTAGGTTTTTAAAAAATAATTTCAAATTTTGATTAATCAACCACATGACTGTTTGCTTGAAATGATCTTAAAGGAACTCAGACCCAATGGTGGCAGCATCTCTTCCGAATTATGTTTATATGCTGTATGTTGTTGTTGTTGTTTTTCTTTACATGGGTAGAGTTTTAATTAGATTTTTGGATGCATTGACAATTTCACTTTCATTGTTAATGATGTTTTGAAATGTTCCACCACCTGAGGGCCTGGAGATTACAGCTATTCAGTAGTGGTTCTGAGCCTGGTCCCTTACATACATATTTTTCTCCAAATCTTTATAATTTTTTTAGGTTATTATGTAGAGCAGACGATGAAATCCCCAGTGTCTTTGCAATTTTACATTACTTGACAACATTATTCTTAAATGGTTTAATTATTTGGGTAAGGAACAAGGGGCAACAAATTCAAAATGAACAAATTGTTTTCAAAAGTGTTAAAGCAAAGTAAGTGTTATGGTCCTGGCTTATTTGACCCAGCGTTTGTGCTCCTTGTGCTTTGCTTTTACTTTTGCTTCCCTTGTCTTGTCTTCTATGGTTTAGTTCAGCTGTGTCTCATTCTCCCCAATCCCAGTGTGTGTTTTCTTGTAGTTTATAGTTTTCAGTGTTTCCCTTTTGGGTTTTATCTTTTGGATTATTGCAAACAGTCAAATAATAAATGGCTTGCTTTAAGTTCACCTCTGGCTGCCTGAGAGTCTGCATACCCTGCAGACTACGACATCAAGACCCTAATCCTAATCACCTTTTACTGTTTTCAGTTAAATATAGCACTGAAATGATTTGCAAATGATTGCTCGTATTTACATTTTACACACCGTCCCACCTTATTCAGAAATGGGTTTGTACAGCTGAGATCCTTTCTATTTTGTTTGGACAATTTGGCAACACAGACAGGTTTTTTCAACAAAAACTAAACCAACCAGAGATGACCTCAACTTGATCCAGCAGTCACTATAATGACCTCACATAATCACAGTCAAACTATGCAAGGGTTTAATCCTCCACAGAGATGATTCCAGATTGTTCCTCTGTGCTGGCCTCAGTTCATTACATTTGATTAACTCTATAGATTAAATTCTAATTAATTTCATGAGTAAAAGTGGAGCTGCAGAAAGCAGCTCTGATCGGTGTGACCTCTCACCTTTTGATTTGCAGAACAGCAGATTGTGGACAGTGATCAGCCGGCAGGTCATGATCTTATTTAGAGCAGACAAACCGCAGAGGACATAAAATAAATAATTTTTTTTTTTTTATTGCTAAGATATTTTTCATGAATTCATTTCTGGTGACGTGGATTCAAAAACACACACATGCACAGTATCAGTGGTCTCAGAAATGACACACAGAGCTTAACAATAAGAGTGGGATGAATGAGACATGATTAAGAAAACGTGCCTATTCAAAAAGAACTGTCAAATGCTGATCCTTTAATTAAATAAAGATATGATAACCAGCTCTTGTCAAGGAAAAAAATCATTTAAAATATAATAAAATGGCAAGAATTTACAGTTTTTCTGCTAACAAAATAATGTAATATATGCTTTTTGGTTTATCTGCAAGAAAGACACCAAAACTGAAAATCAATGAACACACTTATTTTTCATAAAGTATCAGGTCAGCATCTGGGAAAGTAAACATAAATATTAGCATCTGTGCTTTAACCTTATCAGTTTAATAATAGTTTGTTATAAGTTTGATTGATAGCCTTTAACTCCACCACCAACCCACCCATCCTCATTGCTCCCAAAACAGTTGACAGGAAGGTTGGTGGTGCAGGACAGAGCAGCACTTGCCCTTCCCTAATTACCACCGCCTAATTACCCTGAGCAAAGGCTGCAACCCCCAAATGATGACACAGCTTTTCCTCAAAACAAAAAAGAACGAAAAAAAAATGTTTTTAGAAATTGATAAAAACACATTTCACCATATCAGACTCAGTTTAAACACAGAAGACATGTTTTTGTTTTGTTTTTTTAGACAGAATTGAGGCCACGTTACTGTGAACCCCCTCACCTGGCTGGGCACATTTACACAGGAGAGGAATATGTGTGTGCATGTGTGTGTGTGCGGTGTGAAGTCCTTTCATAGCTGCAGGGCCAGATGTTCACGGTGAACACAGCCCTTCCCTCTTTCTCGAATTCCCCCTCTCACTTTCACTCTGCTACTTCTTTTAGCTCATTCATCCATCCAGTCGTTTTTTTCATTTCATTTGTGTTTTCTCACTTAAAGACAAAAGAGACAGATATAAAAAACAAAAAGCTGTAACCTGATACGCACACACATACACACACACAATCACAACCATGCTGCCACATTTGTCACACTGCAGGTGCAGCTTGCTGCTCTGGAGGAAGGTGTGTGTGTGTGCATGTGTATGTGTTTACATCCTTCTTCACCTCTGACCTCCAGCTGCTGTCACATTAACACCACATGTTAGACATGTTAGATGCGAAGAAAACACAATTACACAGATTAAATGCAACAGTTCTAAGTAAAAAAGGTAGGTAGTTTCCTATTACTGACTTTCTGAATTTCACATCCAAAAGTTTTTTTTTCTTAATCTATGATCTAACATATTATTTGTTTTTGAATTTGGAAATTATGTTGAATCTGTTAAACTACAAATACAATTACTCCACCTCAAGTTTACTGCAAAAACATGTAAATTCAATGACTTCACACGCTGAGTATTTATTTATTTATGTTGCCTACTGTTGCCAGTTATTCTGTAAAAAAGCATTTTAGGATCAAAACGGCTTCTGGCAGGTATTTATTGGCCAGTCACAATTATTAAATCTCTCAGTAAAAACTGTGCAAAGCCTTTTAGCCTTAGATTTGGTTTTACACATACACTGTATATAAAAGATGGATGTAGCCACTGTCATGTCATTCAATGGTTATTTAAGTCCCGTTGTTTGGTTTTTATAATGAAACCAGACATGACAAGGATGAAGTGGATCTAACTGAGAAACGGAGGCTCATAGTGCATTCTCAAAACTTGTCAGTCACCTAAAACATATCCTGCTTTACTGTCTATTTGACTTCATGTAGGACTGTCATTTAAAAAAAAATAACATAATTTTGCATTATTAGGACTTGAAACTAGAGATTAAGACCTTAAACTCATCAGCAAAGTGTTTAATGATGTACTTAATCAAGTGAGAAGTAAGATTATTTTCTCATGGACCTCTATACAATTAGATGTTTTTTTGTAACCAGAGTTGTTTTCAGAGTAGTACCAGAGTAGATGCCCCCTGCTGGCCATTTCAAATAATGTATGTTTAGGCACTTCCACGTGGCTTTACAGCACCTTTACTGTTTTGGTTCTGTCTCTGTGTTTCCATCAACTTATTTTCACTGCTGCACCAACCATTAAAAAAGAAAGCAGCTCATAAAGAAAATTAAACAGCTAGCAGTTATATTAAAAGCTGCCCGTTATCTCAAAACTAGTGATAAGAGGAGAGTGAATATTAAACTTGCATCCATCCAGTGGACACAATAGAATTTTGAAAAAAAGATGATAATGTTGTTAGTCAAATGTTTGGCAAAATTGAAAAGGTGATCATTTTTCAGACTGTGTGACTGTGTGTAAAATTTTTGTTTTTCTTCTGCTAAAATAAGAATAGATAAAGGTTGAAATAGAGCACATATGAAAAAACTATGTGCAACAGGCAAAAAACATCTTTTAAAAAACAAACAAAACTCTGTATCAAAAAAATGGAAATGATTTGCTATACCCCTACACCTTGCAGTGCTTCCCCTTCCTGAGCCATTAACTTTAACTATGGGTCTGATATTGTGATATATTAAGCTGAGGTTGTGGCTTTATGAAGGAAATGTAATGAAATGTAAACCTGCAGGTTTTGGGATAATCCATTTCCCATACAGTCAGCTGGTGAGAAAATATGCTTGGCTATCTGATCCCTCTCTCTCTCTCTCTTTCTCTCTCTCTCTCTCTGTCTCTCTCTCTCTCACACACACACACACACACACACACAATGTAGGGGTGAGTTAAGGCAGCTGTTGTGGATTGAGTCATCCTCCTCCATTGTGGGAACAATTTCTTTCCAAATTAAACTTTCTTTCTACCATTACTTCATTCAGCTCAAGTCAAGAAGCAAGTTTATTGTCCACATGTGTCAAGGAAAAACTCCATCCAGAGCCTGGCTGAGATTCAAACTGACCAACCACAGATGATTTCTTTACTGGGATGGTATACAGGGGTCAGTGCTAAAACAGTATGATCATACAAACAGCCAGTGAGAACAAAGATGCTTCAAACCTTTAATCACCTTTAAGAAGTTGAGTCGCTTCTTAATGCGTAGATATACAACAGTCATGCAGCCACATCTTGGAAAAAGCCTATGATGAATGAAAGGATTAAATTTAGAACAGTTTAGAAGTTAGGTAAAACAAACCTAGTGAGATGCAGTTTGTGTTTGAAGTAACCACATTGGAAAAGCTGGAAAAAGTGGGGAAAGCACTTGTTTGGCCACTTAAGGACAGTAAAAATACACTGCCACAACAGCTGAAGAACATTAATCATGGCTTTATAATGCAATGTTGTGCTGGGAAACCTTGAGTCTGGGGAATAATGTGGAAGTTACTGTGACAAGTACCACACGCCTATAACACACAGATCAAGCACACATCACTCAACAGTGGCCACATAGGGCTGACCCTCCGAACTCTTCGGATCCCAATCCAATCGAGTATCCATAGGATTTTCTGCATTCGCAGAACAGCCACACCAATACCAAAAGGATTTCCTGTCAACATCCTGGTGCCAGACAGCGCAGGACACTTCGCAAGCTCTTGTGATCATGGCCTCAATGGGTCTGAGCTGTTCTGGTGGCAGAAAGTGGACCTACTCAATACAAGATGTGATCCAAAAGCTGGGTAAGGAACTCATAAAAATCAAAACCTTTTACTTGATTTAAATTCAATCAAACTCCCCTAAAGTCGTCTTCTCCAACAACTTCTGTCATGGCTGCTATTTTTGCATCTCGCATCTGCAATGTATACTGAATCTCTTCCAGTGTGTCAAAACAGTGATCCTTTAACTTCACCTTCATTTTGGGGAAGTGGACGAACTCACAGGGAGGCAAATCCCAGGAGAACATTACATTATAAAGCCATGATTAATGTTTTTCAACTATCAGTGGTGAGTAGCCCAGGTGGTAAGCCAATACTGTTGTGGTGTGACAAAAAAAAAAAAAAAGCTCCCGTATTTTCAGGGTTCGGTGTGCCAGCACACAATGTTCAGGTTCAGTTCATGTTGTTTCCTGAGTGTTCTACATCAGAACACCAAGCTGACAGCCTCATCCTGGTGGAACATTTTATGCTTTGAATATTTAAAAAAATGTCAAGTGTGCTGGTCACACTGATATGCTGCCTTCAGACTGGACTCTTCTACTGGGTTGCAGCCAGAGACCCAGCTCTCATCACCAGTGACGCTCCTCTTCATAAAATTTGGATCAGTGTGAAAGAGAAATTTATGTTTGCCCTCTGCACACATTTGAGGTCTGTGCTGTAAGTTTTTTGATCATGCATGAGAAGATGAACCGGAAATCTGTCAAATAAAATTTTTCAATCATATGGGGGAGGGGGTTTTAATGTTCTGGCTGATTTGTGTACACTGAGCAAGCGTACCATCCATTTCTGCTGAAAGAACGTCAATCTTGGAGGACTTTATTATCTATAGAAATCTAGCTAATTAATCTATTTAAGATGCAGTATAGGTTGGGAATTCCATTTCTGACTGATTTTATGTGTATGTAAACTTGCTATTAGATCTGCAGTGAGGGTTCTTGGTATACATTTCATAAGCAGTGCCACATAAAAAAAGGCTGACAGTGCATTTACAAAAGCAGCGTGAGTGTGAGAGTGTCCACAACAATTTCAGTGATAAAAAAAAAAAGTGGGGTGACATAAAGCCAGATAGGGTGGATGGATGGGTCTGCAAAACCTCTGATGTAACCATCAAAACAAAAGTCCTTTAACCCAAACCCTGATCTTCTCTTTAACCTTTTCTTTGTTGCTTTGTATGAAACTTGCCACAGAGAAAACTATCAGCATGTAGAGAAGCAACAAATAAACTTGTAACCAGAGTTAATTGTATTATTTTTATTGCATTCATGAACCAAAGGAACCACTCAGGAACAGAAAGTCAAATAGACTGACAGGTTGAAACACAGACAGGGGTCAGGAGGGTGAGACGGAGCCTTTAGCCATCAGTTCACCAGTTGAACAAACACCGTTAAATATTTACTCGGTTGCCATGAAAACGAACATTCTTCTGGTCCCAGTATTTTGACTTTTGGGTTTCCCTGTCTGGAAAACTTTGCTTCACTGAATGAGGGTATCGGTTTCAAATCTGACCACCGGTGACGTTAATTTTTTTTTTCCCTTCGGTCTGAAGCAGGTGTGTGAATGAATGTTGTCATCTGTAAGAAATGGTGGGTGGTGGAGCAGGAGCATTCTGGCTTAAGGTCTGAACTAAAACTGAACTACATTCTAAAATTAAGCAGTTGTAATTGTAACTTTTGGCCATGTTCATATCATTTTGTTTTTTAATCTTTGCATACAAAATAATTAGGCTCTTACAAAGCCTGAAGGTGTGCTTTCAGGGCTCTGAGCTACAGCATACAGCAGCTGTCACACAGAGAAGAATGAGAATTATACTGTACTGTATACTGTAATTTTATAATTATTTCAATCATGTGAATTTCAAACTCTAATTTTTTTTTTTTTTTTTAATTTTCATTTTCTTTTTTTTTTTTTTTTTTAAAAATGGAGC
>VUQS01022093.1:3988-15770 GCA_015108495.1 Heterochromis multidens | reverse complement strand
TCCAGATCTCAACCCCATAGAAAATCTTTGGAGGGAGTTGAAAGTCCGTGTTGCCCAGCGACAGCCCCAAAACATCACTGCTCTAGAGGAGATCTGCATGGAGGAATGGGCCAAAATACCAGCAACAGTGTGTGAAAACCTTGTGAAGACTTACAGAAAACGTTTGACCTCTGTCATTGCCAACAAAGGGTATATAACAAAGTATTGAGATGAACTTTTGTTATTGACCAAATACTTATTTTCCACCATAATTTGCAAATAAATTCTTCAAAAATCAGACAATGTGATTTTCTGGATTTTTTTTTCTCATTTTGTCTCTCATAGTTGAGGTATACCTATGATGAAAATTACAGGCCTCTCTCATCTTTTTAAGTGGGAGAACTTGCACAATTGGTGGCTGACTAAATACTTTTTTGCCCCACTGTATCTTTTTATTATGGTATATCCTACATACTGTATATGTGCTTTTCCTCTCACACATTCACAGACTGTTGCTTTGTTGCTGCAGCTATGTTGCTTTTAGTCAGCATTATGTGTTTAACGTCTTTGGATTTTTCTATTATAGCTTGACCTTTGTGTGTAAAATATGCCATTCTGCTACCCGTAGCAGCCAGTGTCCATGTTTGTGATTGCTCGTGTGCTGCCAGCACTGGGTCTTCTTTGCAGTCATGCTCATAGCTAGATTGGGAAATCCTGGGTTGACTTGTCGAGTTGATAACCAGCTTGGCGTGACCGCTTAGCCTGATTGCTGACATTAGGGTAAATGAAGCCAGATAAGGAAACTATATCCTGGGTATGTTAACCTTCCTTCACAGTACAGGCCCCTGAAGCTTCCATCATGCCAGAACAAAGACATTTACAAACATCTCAGCTCAGTGACAGGGCAGCTGTACAGACGTGCTGTGGCATGATTAAGTGTGGAAGAGCAGCTTTCACAACGTTTTCAGAGCATGCTGACTGTGTGTTTGGTTGTGTCTCTGTGGTACAAAGAAGAATCATGTCTAATACAGTGATGCTGCAAAGCCTCAGAGTGTCAGGGGTCACTGGTTCTCCTGGCTTGGGTTAGTAAAGCTGCACACAGTCACACAGAAACACAAGAAATAACCAAACAGATATAATATTTATGTTTTGGGTTGGGGTGTCAAGATTTCCAATCCAGACCAGATCCACGATTTCAGTGCCTGCCTCCAGAGCCTGCAGACACTCACAGAGTTGGTCATGGATGTCAGCTCCCAGGAGGAGTTGTGGCATCCCAAGCGTGAGTTGATAAGGTATGACAACAATGCGTACACAAAACAGTTAACCTCAAGATTCACCAAATACCTGGCTGCCAAAAGAAATACCAACCTGCATTTTCATTTATTCTCACCAGCTGTTTTATGGATGTCGTAAGATAAAATTTCTACCGTCAATTCTGGGTCCTCGATCTGTTCGAGACAATCCTCTCTACCCAGGCTCCTGAATTTGAGGAAAGCATGATCTGTATGTTCAGCATGTCCACGAGTTCCTAACAGTCTTTGTGGGTCAGGTGAGGATTTTGGCATCTCTGCTGCTTGAAAACTGAGACTTTGTGAGGAGAAGATACAACTGCTCTGTGGAGCGAAACTGCAGTGATTCTCAAAGTCAAGGATACTTGCTTGTTAGAAAGGGTCCATCCGAGTTGGAACCTTCAGAGTTTAGGCAAGACTCCTTCCTAGCATTCAAGGAACAGTCTAGCAAATATGCATAATCAAAAAGCTTCCCACAACTGTGGGTACTTTAAGAACAGTGAGGATACACTAGTATCTCCTGAAAAAGTACTCGGTTTTTGGTAGATTTTGGTAGTGGGATTTAAGAAGTATCTATCCATCCATTATCTTAACACCTTATCCAGTTCACACTGGGGCTGGAGCCTACCCCAGCTGTCATAAGTTGAGATGAAGTAGCATAAGAAAATACAGCCATGAAGGATTGACTTCTTGTTTTAGAGAAGCAGGACTGGTGTTTAAAATGCAGAACATTACAGCTTGGATAAAAGGTAAAACACATAGTAATTCTGTCCACAGTTTTACTCTCTTAAAATGAAAATGTTGCCCATCTCCAATGGGCCACTTGGTAGTGAAGGTAGATGAATTTAAATACCTGGAGTCAACCATCCAAAGCAACAGACAGTGCACAAGAGAGGTGTAGAAGAAAGTAGGCAGGGTGGAGTGGGCGTAGATGAGTGTCAGGGGTGATTTGTGACAGAAGGAGCAGCAAGAGTGAGAGGGAAGGTTTGCAATATGGTAGTGAGATCTGCTATGATGCATGGTTTGGAGACGATGGCACTGACAGAAAGCTGGAGGTGGCAGAGTTGAACATGATAACATTTTCATTGGGAGTGACCAGTATGGACAGGATTAAAAATGAGTACATCAGAGGGACAGCTCAGGTTTAGTGGTTTGGAGACAAAGGCAAAGCTGAGATGGTTTGGACATGTGCAGAGGAGGAATAGTGGATATATTGGACAAAGGATGTTGAAGAGGAAGACCACAGAGAAGATTCATGAATGTAGTGAAGGAGGACATGCAGAGAGTTGCTGTGACAGAGGAGGATGCTGGGAATAGGGTGAGATGGAAGCAGATGATCTGCTGTGGCGACCCCTAAAGGGAGCAGCCATCATATTGATGCTGAGCCACGCAAATCGTTTCTGTAATTAAATCTTGACATCTTCACATCTCCCAAAAACTTCAGTAAAATGGAGATGAATGGAATTTGATTTATTCTGCAGAAACCACTGAAAAAGTAAAACCATTGTGGCCATTTTATGTAACAACTACTATTTTTTTTAAAAATTTTCAATTTCACACCTGTCTGTGTTGTTTTCTAATTACTAAAATCTCACTAATTTTTAAATTGTCTGACAATAAATACATTATTCAATCATAATTCTTTGTTTAAAGCAATTTCCAGGCTTTATTGCAACTTCTGTGCTTTCTGGATCCACTTATTTCTACTATACTATGTACCTCATCGCAATGCCTTTGTGACACACACAAAGACAACACTCTGCACTTTGATAGGCTGTAATAATTTGCCTCCTCTACAGTGAGGTTAGAGATCAGCTGGTTTCTCTGGAGCTGCTGGGAGATTTGCATTTTGCTAAACATCCCAGCAGGAAACACCAGTGACAACTGATTCAATAGCACCTACCGCCCACCCACCAATGATACTAAAGTCCTTGTATGGATTTGCAAAGAAAACCCCCCAAAAAACCCAAAGTATGCTTGTTCTGCTGCTGTTTGTATTCTCCCGTTTCACCTCTTAAATATTCATAGCATACAAATAGCAGTCTACTACTGACATGTCAGTCAATATGCTTCTGAATCATTCACCTCAAGGCATACATCTCTGTGTCAATATTACTTCTTTATTGAACTTCCCTCCGAGCACTCAGTGTTTTTTCTCTTTAACACCACAGGGAGATAAGGCAGCTTGTGAAATGCCACTCATCTGACAGATGTGCTACTGAAAAACAAGCCAACACTCCCTTTTCCACGCACGCACACACCTCCTTACATACGCCATCAGTGTGACGTGACGGGTGGCTCGCACCTGCTGGTGGTGCGCACACTTAGCAAATGAGATCACGGCTAGCACTTCTCCTGAGTGTTTGCAGATGACTGGCAGAGAAAAGAAGCCACAGTTGAAAAAGATCGCTTTGGTATGACGGTGATGCCGTATTCGGTGCTTTAAGCTCCATGGGTAGTCCATGTAATGCAGCAGCATGAATAAAAGACCCTGTCATGTATCACACGTCTCATACGGTCGATATAATGGAAAGATGGCAGGAGGAGGAGAAGGCAGTAACAAAGTAAGAGTCTCTGTGGAGCCTGAGCAAATCACATTACTGAAGGGATGGCTGAATGAACATACGGACCAATGTAGTAAAAGAAGCGACTGGCAGAGGTAATAAGTGAATTGATTAGTGCACAGAATAGATGGGCTGCTTACTAGACCAGAATTTCACTGCTTTATTAGAGGTTGTTAGACAATGCTTCTGTTTTCCTCATGGTTAAAGTGCTTATGTGTGGGTTTGTGAGTGCTGTGACTCAGAGCGATTGATGAGCAAAGATTCTGATCAGTTTGAGATATTCAGAAAATTAGTATTCTGTATGCAGCTCTGCTCGGAAACACACAGAAATGAATCGCCAGAAGCTTTTCTGTTCAGCTCGCTGTGTTATTGACTGACTTTTTTTCCATAATTCACATGAAGTTTGATACATTGTATTCATATGTACCTTAATGGACTGTGCGTTAGCTCAAAGTGTGAGGTCAACAAAAATGAGTCAACATATAGTATGCTGCACATGCTGCTAGTCTATGCCATAAAAAGGTAGTATTAGATTCTCAAATTACACATAAAGTGTGAACAGCCAACAATAGTGGCATTAGATCAGTTATGGTATATAAAACCTGGGCTCTTGCCCAATAGCGATGGTTAACAGGTTTTTGTGAAACGAGCGGTACAGGTCATATCTGCAAAAGCTGCCGTCCACTTCACCAGAACTGGCCAATTAAGATTATTCAGATGACTGTGACTTGTTTGAATGCATGGCTGCATTCTGTGCATGAGTGAAGTAACAGTCAGGTAAACAGTAACATTAATTAATAGCTTTATTGTCCCACAAGATATTCTTGCTGTTGTTGTTGTTACAGGGTAGCATAAAGACATTAATTAAAGACAATCAAAGCGCAAGAAGACAAGCAAATACATGAAAAGCACTTCTAATTACATAATATCTTTGTGTATTTGACCACTGGCTATGCAAAACATTTTTCTTTTTACAATTCTTGCACAAAATTACACAATCCTGTCTCCAAGAGAAGAGCAAGTGTTGATCCCAAGATCCAATATTTTTTGTCTTGACATCCTTTTTTTAGTGTTTGTGAAGCACACCAACACAGACATCTCCTTCTATTTATAAGCTGTGAGCTTTTTTTATTGGTAATGACTGATCATGCTGTTTTACTGTCACTGTGAGCTCTTTGGTGTTCCTTTGTCCTCTGTGTCAGAAGGAAAATCAATAAAATCAATGGATCCTTACATACAACATATTCTGGTTTCCTACTGGGCCTGTATGAGAACTATTTTTAAACATATTTTTCTGCTGTCAGTCAGCCTGATGTCAACAATTTGCCCTGTGGTTTTCCTTTCAGCTTCTCAGCTACTGACAGAGTTGCTCCTGACGACCGTGATGCCAAGCAGAGGTTGGAATCACGGTGGTCTCTCATGTTTAATGTGCATTCCAAGACTGCAATCTTATAAAATTCTTATAACATTAATGAGAATTTCCCCACAAGAACCAGATGTCCATGGACACTGTTTTCTGTTCTAAATCTGGTTGGTCAGTCGATAACCTTTTTAAAAGACTCCTTACATCTAAACTGGTTGATAAATTAAAGGTGAAAAGATGTCTTTTTAGGCTGCTACAAATGGTTAATTTAACCTTATTGCTTCCATTTACCAAATCATGTTTTCTGTTGACTAGAGGTGTAAAACATGTCTAAATGGTACATAGCTCTTTAGGCTGGAATTAGGTTAAATTTCGTTCAAAAGTATAGTAGAATCTAGCCATTTTAAAAATGCAAACACACGTGTCTTTGTTTTATTGATACAATATTTCATTGAAATTTTATCCAGTTTTACCATTTATAGGTTTATATCTTTGTCACGGGTTACGTCTCATGGTGTGTTGCATGGTGAGCCTATTTGTATGAGCCTAAGGACAATGAAAAATTAATTTTCCCTCATATCGAGTTGGAAGTGTCGTGATAGGCAATGTCGTCTCACAGCAGAAGGATTTGGGTTTGAATCTGCTGATCATTTGGGGAGTCTGCAGAGGTGTTGAAGAGACAGAGATGTCCTTTTTCTTCTTAGCTAAATTTGGATGTAAAGGGACGTCTTTTTCTCAATGTCTTTTCAACAACCTGAAAAATCACTTTTTTCCTTTCACTTTTTAACCAACTCTCAGTGCTGTTTAGCCTTGTTAATAAAAGTTACCTTTTCTTATCAGCATTTATTAAAAGTTTAAGGCTCTGTAGAGGTATCTGAAAACCCTTGTGTGCTTTAAAGTCCTCTGGATATTTTGGATGATTGTATACAAAAGATTGTGCTTTTTAATAATTATATTGTTTATATAAATTGCAAATCATAATGAACCAAGAGCATAACCTTGATATGAAACTGTAGGCCCACAAACCTTGTGTTCTTTTAAAAAAGACCACGGAAACATGCCAACAATTAATTAAGAAAGACAGTCGTGTAAAAGAAAGTACACCCTCTTTTCAGTTCTAAGCTTTTATGTATCAGGAGATAAAAAAACAATCATAATGACACAGTGTAATATGCCATGTATTGTTGTTAATCTGAGGATGTACACCGTTTAAAAACATTAAAGGAACACTTTTTAATCAGAGTATAGCATCAAGTCAATTAAACTTCTGGGATATTGATCTGTCAGTTAAGTATCAGAGGGGGTTGTTAATCAGTTTCAGCTGCTTTGGTGTTAATGAAATTAACAGCAGGTGCACTAGAGGGGCAACAATGAGACAACCTCCAAAACAGGAATGGTTTTACAGGTTTTACAGGTGGAGGCCACTGACATTTTTCCCTCCTCATCTTTTCTAACTGTTTTTTCACTAGTTTTGCATTTAGCTTGGGTCAGTGTCACTACTGGTAGCATGAGGTGATACCTGGACCCTACAGAGGTTGCACAGGTAGTCCAACTCCTCCAGGATGGCACATCAATACGTGCCATTGCCAGAAGGTTTTCTGTGTCTCCCAGCACATTCTCAAGAGCATGGAGGAGATTCCAGGAGACAGACAGTTACTCTAGGAGAGCTGGACAGGGCTGTAGAAGGTCCTTAACCATAAGCAGGACTGCTATCTGCTCCTTTGTGTAAGGAGGAACAGGATGGGCACTGCCAGAGCTACAAAATGACCTCAAGCAGGCCACTGGTGTGAATGTCTCTGACCAAACAATCAGAAACAGACTTCATGAGGGAGGCCTGAGGGCCTGACGTCCTCTAGTAGGCCCTGTACTCACTGCCCGGCACCGTGGAGCTGTAGAATACCAGAATTGGCAGGTCCACCACTGGCACCCTGTGCTTTTCACAAATGAGAGCAGGTTCCCTCTGAGCACATGTGACAGACGTGAAAGGATCTGGAGAAGCCGTGGAGAACGTTATGGTGCCTGTAGCATTGTTCATCATGACCAGTTTGGTGGTGGGTCAGTGACGGTCTGTGGAGGCATATCCATGGAGGGACACACAGACCTCTACAGGCTAGGCAACGGCACCCTGACTGACATTAGGTATCAGGATGAAATCCTTGGATTCGTTGTCAGACCCTACACTGGTTCAGTGAGTCCTGGGTTCCTCCTGGTGCATAAAAATACCCGGCCCCATGTGGTGAAAGTATGCAGGCAGTTCCTGGAGGATGAAGAAATTGATACCATTGACTGGCCCCCACGCGCGACTGACTTAAATTCAATAGAACACCTCTGGGACGTTATGTTTCTGTCCGTCAGGTTGCACCTCAGACTATCCAGGAGCTCAGTGATGCCCTGGTCCAGATCTGAGAGGAGATCCCCCAGGACACCATCCGTCGTTTCATTAGGAGCATGTCTCAATGTTATCAGGTATACATGCAAGCACACGGGGGCCATACAAACAACTGAGTACCATTTTGAGTTGCTGCAATGAAATTTTGGCAAAATGGACTAGCCTGCCACATCATTTTTTCACTTTGATTTTTGAGGTGTCTTTGAATTCAGCCCTTTGTAGGTTGATAATTTTCATTTCCATCAAACGATGTGGCATCCTTTCATTCCTAACACATTACCCAGTCCATATCATTATACAGATATCCAGCATAATCCTTTATTTTCCCACTGAGATCTGATGTGTTTTCAAAGTATTCCTTAAATTTTTTGAGCAGTGTATTTACCTCATTTTAAGACCTGCTAAGGACCTGAGGATTGTTTTTTTATTTACTTACAACTGACAGAGGGTGTACGTTCTTTTTTACAACTGTAATCCTCACATTTACTAATGATAATGCTGCTCTGCCCACTCTGCCTGATATAAGTTCAATATTCCTTCTGCTTGCCTGGCAGACTGTCATTAAGTTCAAAGCAATTCACGGCATTCAGGCAGCATTAGAGCACACTAGTAGAAGACACACTATTCCAAGAACAGGAATTTAATTTTTACGAACACTTATTCTTATTCTTATTCTTACACTTATTCTTATTCTTATTCTTATTCACTTGTCAGATGCTCATCATTGTGACTATTTCTCATACTGGAAGAGGCAGAACTGCTACCAGTGTTGTTAGCAGATGAAATCTGCGGTCTCCCAGTTCCTGCTCCCCTATGGCTTGCCACTTTTTACTGTGAGTTAGAGTAAGTGATGGCCCTGTGGGAAAGCCATTAGCCTCTGATGGTCTCTCTTGTTCTTTCTCTCTTGCCTCTTTCCTCAGATTCTGCGGAGATGTAGTAAAGGCACACACACAATCAGACACACATTCTACATGCACACATACACAAACCGCTGCAGCAATTCTCAAGACCGTTAGAGGCTGTCAGGGTTGTTTTGTTTTGACCAGGTCCCATAAGGCCAGTGGAGTCTGTAAATCTCTGCAATCTTGGCAGGAAAGCCATTAGTGAGCGGTCATACTGGGCCAGTTGCTTAATGCTCTCTTTGAGGGACAGTCACTTTGGAGGGCGACTAAAGGGCAAGAAGGGCATGGTAAACAAATGGCTGAATCTGTGCTTAAAATTCAGAAAACAAAATGTTAATACGTGGTGTCATATTTGTTTTGTATGCTTTGTATCTAACAGAAAACAAGATATAGAGTTTAACTGGAATAATAGGTGCGTTGTTGTCATGAATGAACCATTTTTCCTTTCCTGAAGCGCAAACACATCTTCTGTAATTAAGTTTGCATTAAGTCACTGGGCTGCTAATGTGATGTTTGTCTCCTTTATCTTTTGTACATTCACTTAACATTCAGACACCTTAGTATGTGTGTGTGTGTCCCTGTACCAGAGCACACAATCATCCTCTTGTTATCTTTCCTTTCCACACATTTGTACTAATTTCCATTGGCAGAATTAATTAACATGGTGATGAACAGCACGCCGACCCAACCCATACTTATAAATGCTGCGCAATTACACACAGCGCCATTATCTTGTCGGGAGATGTCACTCGGAATAGCACATCTGCCAAGAATAGCATAAGCCGAGCAGAGCATATCATTGGATTGAAGCTGTATTGAGCTTTGGAAAATGCTGATACACCTAAAATCACTGCTATTCACTCATGACTGTCATGAGGTGGTGATCACACACACACACACGCACACACGCACACACACACACACACACACACAGACTCACAGTGCTGTACAGACTTGAAATCTGTCTTGTGCACATGCAGGCACAGATGCAAACACCATCAAATGCTGCAGTTTGGAGATCAGTACTCTCTCTTGGGGTGCGCAGTCCCAAGTGAGCAGCTCCAGGATGGATGGTTTAAAAAACTGGATCAAGGTTAGGGTAGGATTTTCCTTTGAGAATTCATACCAGAAATAAAAGGAACTGCTCTCTTCTCTAAACCTTTGCCAACTCATTGTCTCATAAGACATGTGGCTGAAACACAAAATGCATGTTTTCATGTCAATTATTTTAGCACTCTGTGGTTATAGTTAGCTGTTGGAAAGCTAATGTTAGTTATGTGCTTTTAGCCACTTTAACACAGTCTTTTATTAAATTAACTACATTCCAGTATAAAATATAAAATTAGCATACAGTCAAAATGCTTTTCGTACAGAAATATACTGTATTAATGAAAAATTATATAGTTAGTATTGTGTGTTTTTGGTTTCTTGTTTGATATTTGACACATTTTGGTCCCTGTTTTGATTTCGCTGATATTCTCTCTCATGTTTGTAGTCTTCAGATTTTCCTTCTGGGTTTTCTTGTCTTTGTTTCCCTCTGTTTTGTCTCTGTGCTGCTCTCCTTTCCCCTTTCTCATTTCCCAAATTCCCACATCCTTGATTTCTCTCCCATTCCTCTCCTTGCATCTTAGTCCCTCCCACAAGAGATGTGAGCGGAGGAGGCGAGGCAACAGGCATTTAACTAAATGCGACGTCTTCGCCTTGGAGCTTCGTTTTCAAGCAATGCCAATTCAATGTGACATTTGACACAACTGTATCAGAAACAGTTTTGTTTACAGCCAAACTACAGCTGTACTTTGTGATCTGAGATGCAACAGCGTTCGTGACATATTCTATATTTGGGGCCACATTTAATTAAATTTACGACTTGGTGAAATGCCACAAGATGTTATATACACACACACATGCACAGAATCAGTTTAAGGGCAAAAAGTTTGATCATCTTAAATAACTGAAGCAACACGTGGATAAAAATGACGAGTTGTGTAAAGAGTCCTCCTCCCACCGTGATTTGTATACTCCAGCTGGGTGTCACGCCACTTTTATCTGCTGAAAGTAAGAACACATGTGGATCCTTGATTTTAGCTCCTCTCTCCTCTGTACTCCAGATGCATTTTAGGAACTGAGACATCTTTTAACATGGTGTACTGAGACTGATTTCTGCATCACGGGCAGGAGGAGGCAGAGGAGACAAAGGTACAAATCAGAGAAATGAGAAAAGTCCCTTGTCTTCTCTTGTGCTTATTTCCTGTGTTGTATTTTCCCTCTCTGGGGAAGGCCTGCTCCGCCCTCATTAGTTCCACCTGTGTCTAAACAGCCCTGTGTATCCTGTGTGTCTTGTTCTTTCTTATGCTTCTAGTGGATTCCTGTGTTGTTTTACTGTCTGGACTTTGTATGTCTTGCTTCTTGTTTGTTAAACCTGCCTTTCTGTCATGCATTTGGTTCCTCTCTACAGCATTACTTGACAGTTTGAGAAGGTATCACAGGTACGTGTAGTTTTCAAATTATTGCCACAACAATGACCACACTGTTAGCCATGTGATATTTTAGGATTTTCATTGGCTGTTGAAGGTTTTCTTTGTTCTTTTATTTTGAATGAAACAATGAATTCTGCTCTGAAATGCACATAGGCATTAAAGGTTACTGTTCCATAGCCTGATAAAGGAAATCGCTTAAGTTTGTCAGCAGATCAAAGTGAAATTAACTTTATTGAACAGGAATTCTTGATGTTTTCTTTGGTTTAATAGATGCAATTCCAGCAGTGTAAAATAATTGGCAGCAGATTAGACTCAAGTATAACAACATTTATACATTTTTATACATTTGAATGACTACATGCACATCCAGTGACAATGCAATGTGCAGTTTGCACTGCTGTAACTTTACAGCTGGGCTTCATGCGTGACATTGGTAAGGTACGGCTTTAAAAGTTGCACATACAAATCGCATTCCCCTGCTGCCCACCAGGGAGCACACATAACCTGCTCCTGACCAGGTTATGTGTTTAGCATAAGTTACCGTGGTGACTTAGTCAGGTAAAAAGGGAGCGCTTTCGTAACACAAAAAACTCTGGCTTTAAGCTCAACATAGTTCGCTAACCCATTGATCTTGCTTTGTAGTAGACCCCTCAGATACACTCCAATTCAGTTAAATTTTATTTATATAGAATCAGAATCATCTTTATTTGGCCAAGTTTGTGCACACAAATAGCAATGTTTTCTGCCCATTTCCTAACCCTGGACCTGTACAGGTCCTGGATGGAGGGAAGATCAGCACCGATGATCCTCTCTGTAGAG
>VUQS01022089.1:4023-15490 GCA_015108495.1 Heterochromis multidens | reverse complement strand
GATTTTAGGTAAAAAGCATTAACCCCACATTGTAAAGGGATAAAACAAGGCCAGACTGAGTGGGTTCAGAAGGACCTGCAATATGCTCACACAGCACAAATAGACAAGGTCAAGATGAAATATGGGCAAAGCAAGGGTGTCTGAACATAATGTGCTAGACATAGATAGCATACGTAGAAACAGGGACTGGGAATTGGATGTTTATATCAAAACTTAGTAAGGACAGGAAGGGAGGTGTTTTCTTTCTTTATCTTACAGGGAAGGAGCCAGATGGGAGGACAAGTTGGTTGTTGTGCAGGATGATGAAGAAGACCAATCAGAGAAGGCCAAGTCTAAACCATGACTGCTCTCCAGCGATAACCAATCACAATAATATTTTGTTTGGAATGCATTATAAAAACTGTTGTGCCCCGTTTGGGGGGTCCTCTCTGTGAGCAGACTCTCTGTCTCACAGGGGGGCCCAGCGCTGTAACTTGAATCTTCAACTGCTCAAGCTTAATAAATCTTCTTAAAATATATAGCATGTCTCCTCTTTTTCTTCAGGAAAAAAAAGAACCTAACAGAGCTGAGGAACTGAGGCTGTACTTACTCACTACAGGAGAGAGGTCCAGAAGTGTTAGTCCTATTGGTTTTTAAGTGAATGGGAATAAGTCCTCCAATGATGATATCTCCAGGAGAGTATGCACGCAGGAAACTATTCTCTCCCAAAGAGGAGTGAAACATGCTCATGACAAATAACCACATCAAGACCATTGTGGATCCACGCAGGTACAACACGTGCATGTGTCTATCAGATCTTCTCTTTTGAGTATGAGCTGGTTCCTGGGCAGCAGCTATAAAAAGAAAACCCTACTTGTTTATCATTTGCATCATCAGGCAGTCTTTGTAACGCAATCCAAAATAGTTCCTCTTTAATCTTCCAAACATGAAAGCACCAAGATGATTTGAATTGGTCATAGACTTTGACTGACTTCTAGGCTTTATTTTGAACATGTTGAATAATACAAGAAAATATAAGTAAAATAATAATCATAATAACATGTTCAAAAAGCAGTAGGAAGAGGCATAACTTTTTTAATCCCACTCCTTCGCCACTATTTAGTAACTAATAATCATCATTTTACTTCTTGTTTATATCTTGTCCTATCATAAATCCTTATTTATAATTTGCTACATATAGTTGGTTTTATTAAACCAGTAACGCATCAAAAAGATACTTGAGATATTTTAGAAATAGAATTATTAAATGGTTAATTTATTGTTGAATTGCTACACCAGACCCATTGCCCCCACCCATACAGAATCCTCAGACTGCTTTACTGAGGTAAGTGACACACTATTTTCCATGAAGAGAAAATGTTATTCATTTCATTTTTTTTTTTTATTAGCCTGTCCTGCCTGGCAGCTTTGCAATCAGAATCATGATCTGAATGCACTGTTGTGCCAAACATATTTGCTTTTCGAAGACGAGCTCTATAAACTCTCTATAGGTTCCTCTTGTTCGTGTTTTTCTTTCAATTTAATTTTATCTATTTATTTATTAATTTCACATGTGCAATATAACAATGTCAAAGCTAACAGGCAGGAGAAAGAAAAGGACAGAAAGAAAAAAGAAAGGGGGAGAAAATATAATAAGAGTTGACAGAGCACAACTACAAAAGCACGATGGGTCACCAACTGCTGCACCTGTAAGAAAAAAAACATACAAGAAACAAACAGCACCTGGAAGAGAAAAATATGAAAAAACACAGATACATAAATCAACAATCTTGTGTGTGTGTGTGTGTGTGTGTGTGTGTGTGTGTGTCTAGTGTCGGCTTGGGTTGAGCAACATTTCCAGTAAAGTGTCAGAGTGTTGCATGCTGGGACAGAATCTAAAGATGGAGGGAGAAGGGCTGTAATTTAACAGGGAGGAGGCCCTCCGCCTGTCCTGTTTACCCCTCTGTCCTCCTCCTCCTCCTCCTCCTCCTCCTCCTCCTCGTGTGTCGTTTCCAGTGTTGGTTCCTGATATCAGAGGACAGCAGAGAAGCGTAGAAGTCTCGTACATTCAGATGTAATTTGGAGAGAATCCAGCAGGTAGACGGGGCCGCTTGTAGTGTTGTGGTGGCTGCAGGGTGGAGGTGACGGAGCAGCTTCTTCTCTGCTTGTTTTAGAGACGGAGCATCAGCCTGTTGTTACTTCAGAATCCAGAAAAACGTTTTCAGGAAACCCCGGCCCCGCTCTCTGCAGGGAGCGCTGATAGTGTCGTGGTGTCAGCAAAAATCCCGCTCCATCCAGTCCTGCATCCACCTCAGAGAGACGATCATGTGACTGACTCACCTGCGTCCATATTTACAAAATGTTCACAAACAGGAAGTGAAACTGTGGCATTGCTTCCCAGGGTTTGAAGCTGGATCAGAGTTCAGACCCACTTCCTGTCTGAGTCTGGATGCAGGACGTGACGCTTCGGTATTTAGACGCAGCCGTACTCGTACCACACCGTCTGGGGGTCGTTGTTGGGGTCGGGCGACGCCGGCATGCTCTTCGGGCGTTCCACAGAGCCACACCTCCCTCTCTCGCCATCTTTCTTTGTGTGGGAGGAGTCACCTGACTGCCCCTCCCTCGGGATCTCGCTGTACTCGTGGGCTTCATTGGGCTGAGCGGCAGGCGCTGCCCTCACTGGGGTTACCATGGCGACCTCTCCACGGTGGGGGCCGTTCCGCGAGGCGGTGCTCCGCCCTCTGTCCCGCTCTCTCTCCGCATAGCGCTCCGCCTGCAGGTTCAGGGAGGTTGAGTGGTGGATGGTTGGGTTCAGGAAGCTGCCATCTGCATGCTGATTGGACGGAGCAGTAAAACGAGCCGACAGCGGCCGCTCCCTCCCATTAGTCCCGCCCCCTTGCCGCCGTATCACGGCGTCAGCCTGACCAGGTGAGCCCTCGTTTCCTCTGAAGCTGTCCGGCCCGTTGGAGCGCAGCAGGTCGGCCGAGGCCAGGCTGAAGGCCCTGTTCAGTGATTGGCTGCTTCTCTGACCCGAGGCTGGCGATTGGCCCACAGGCTGACGGGGAGAAGGCTTCACACTCTGACCCGGCCTCTGATTTGACGACTGCACAGTGGGTGTGACGTAGCTGGTGGGAGTCGCCTGATCTCTGCCGATGGGAGCTGAGGGGGCGGGGCTTCTGGTGAAATAGTCCGCCACCAGGTCCTCTCTGCTTCCTGTGGACACCTGAAAAACAAACAGGAGATTTTAACAGTCAGTATGTGGCTAAAAAAGGCAAAGGTCAAAGGTCAAAGGTCAAAACACACCTGAGCTGTGAATCATGCAAAGCTCCTCTGGTAGAGACCAAAAATAAAAAGTCTGGAGCTGGATGATCAGAACAGGCCGCCTTTAAGAAAACCTGAAACAGGTATCTGGGTCTGCTCCATCTGAAGCCTTCGAGTTTGTTTATGATCTACTGACCAATCAGGTTTGAGCAGGCTTTGGTTGCAGTCTGTACGGACAGGACCAGTGGAGTTTAGCTTTTTTAAATCTGTCTGCATTTGTAAACGATGACGCCCTGAAGAGCCGCTGTCTGCAGACTGAGGATGTTCCAGCTCTTCATCCTGAACGGCTGCTTCATGCTCAGGATGTTTGTCCTGCTGAATGATGACATGTTTCTGAATCGGAGCACACAGATCGCTCTGAAACATCTTCACTCTCATCAGCAGCAGCAGTGACATCATCACCAAACCACAAGTTTAGAATATTTTCATTACTGTCTCCTTCCCTTTTGTAGTCACCTCCACCTCAGTCGGTGAGTTTAAAATGATTTTTGCTCGCTGGTGTCTCACAAATCCAACCTTTGAAGTTTGGGTGGGAATCAGCGCTGATCGCATTCATTAATCAGACTGATTTAAACTCGACAGCCTCTCCTGAATCCTGAGTTTAGTGTTTGGTTTGACAGGAAAGTCAGACAGTGCCTCCCAGCCTGCAGGATCATTAATCACAGTTATTGTGGGTGTGTGGATCAGACTGCTCACGCTCTGCATGTGAGGATGACCAGCTGTAAAAATAAAGAGCTGATTTATGGACGGGAGTTCCCTCAGATCACTAAGATCAGAGGTGATAGAAGCACTTTGATATGACTGGACGATGATGTGGAAATGAGCATGTGCGGCTCTGAGTGAAACCATCAGTAACATCGACTCCCGAGCCTGACGTCTGATAGATATCCACATGTTCTGATGAGGAACTAGTAGCATGACGCATGTGATCAACTTTTAAGGAGAAAACTTATGAAAAACCACAAACCACTGATTTTAACAACGACCAATGAAATCTACTGACAACCGAGCCAACGAGCAGGGTTTACAGGAGGAAACAGAAATCCACATGACTGGATATGTTGTGATATCAGGATAAACTGTTCAGTTAGAACCTGCCGGGCATCCTGTGAGGCTGCAGGGATTTAATAAAGTCAAAGGAAATAATCTGACTCTCAGCTGCCTGCAGGCAACAAAAACTGCTTCTGCAAAGTCCTGAATTTTCCTCAGCTGCACCTCAACATATCAAACATATCATTAGTTGTTTCTTTCATGCACTGCTTCAGTTACATTTCTCTTTTCTCCTCCTTTCTGCCCACTAAAAGTCTGTCCTTTAAGGAGAAAAGCTCACTGTCGCTGCCTGTGTGCCATAATATTATTTTAATGCTTCATTTCCTACATTTTCTTATTGTTATGAGGGCTTTTGCTCCTGCAGTGCAGCGTGATCACAAAAAAGCAGCTCTTTTTCCAGCTTTGTTCTTGGGGCTGTACAGAGTCTGTGATGAATGCTCTGCAGAGCCAAACATCAGCAGATTTTAGAGGACCGCTCGAGGCTCCGATATATTACAGCACTGAAGGCAGCAAATGTTTGAGTCGAACAGTTTAAAGCAGTAAAGTAAATGATTCAAAGCAGGTTATCTTCAGGGAGGGAGTCTGATCACTACAATGTGGCAGCACCAAAGAAACTTCCCCTGCATGTTTTTATGCATGTTCATTATCAAAGGTTATCAAATGTGATCATCAAGCTTGACACCTCTGCCCAGAAAAAGCAAAAAACTAAACTGATGTTTTCCACTTTTAAAGGGCACCTTTAGAGGCTGGAGGAGCAGGTGTTAGAGTGAATCATCACACGTTTGAAAACTTTGGTGAGGTTTGGAGAAAGACTGTGGCTTGGGTTCAAATACAATAGTATCTTTTAAAGCTACGTTTAATTAATTGGTCAGTAGGTTATCCCATCCCCACCGAAGGTTAGGACAACATACGTCCTGCTTCTTACTGAAACCGTCAGTTTTCTGTTCGGGCACTATGGACTCGTCTACTGAAAACTGCTGTTTGGTCTCAGCTCTCAGTCACAGTGATGATCCTCCACATCAGTCTGAAACAGAATGTGATGTCTGCTCACTGCACAGGTCTGAGGTCAGGGCTTAAGTGGCCAGAACGGGACGTCCACTGAGAGTCCTGAAACTGGTTTAAAGGTGCACGGGGAGGTCAGCTAAATTTAAACCAGGTGAGGTTGTTGATGTCCTGAACTTCAACATGAAGCTGATTCTCCCTCCATGACCTAAAATCTAGCTTTGTGTTTCTATTATTAACATCTTACAATAACCGTTGCGTTTGTGCATAAATTTCTGCTTTAACGCCACTTTTTAAAGTCTCTTCTCACCACAGGAGGAGACTGCAGGTTGCTCTCCTGCAGGAACTCTTCCAGCGTCACCATCTCACTTCCAGGAGAAGCAGGGCGGGCCTTACTCCTGACCCCACCTCCACGCTGCGGCTGGGCCTTCTGGGGTGTGTGGTCATATGGAAGGGTGGAGCTTCGTGACAGGGTTTGCTGTGAGTGGCCGAGACCTGTGACGTCATCACTGGAGAGGCTGGCAGAGCGACCCTGGCGGTCTGACGTGTCTGAGACAGAAATTACAGGTTTCATAAATAAAGTTCATGACTTTAAGGCAAATTTTCCTGAAACACCTGAATATGCAAAAGTTCCTGATCTTCAAATAAAAGTTCAAAGATTTGGCGTTACGTGACATTTGGCTCCTTGTGCATGGTTAACCAGGGCTTCCTCTCCCTCCTTTTACAAATTACACGCCCCAGGTCCTGATCTTTCTTAAGCTATGCCTCAAAATTTTACAAATGAAACCAAACATGATTAAATCTGTATTTTCCCGACCTGAGTCTGATACTACTGCACACAGAGGCAACATGCCAATTAACAACCAGATTTTACTGAAGCACATCTTTTATCAGCTAATTTCAGAGACTTCTCCAGGTTTTTATGACAGTGGAGCCTGTGCACACTGCAGAAACAGAAACCTTCATCTTTAATCAGGCATGTGTCGCCGTGTGTCTGTACCTCTGCAGCTCACAGGTGAGTTGGAGCTGGACGTGTTGTGGCTGAAGTCTGCCGACCCCGGGCGGCCTCCAAACGCCGGGTCAGAGCTGTTGTGGCGCGAGTCTTCGTCCAATAACAGGCCTGTAAATGTTTGTCACAGCCTCATAAACACTCGCAGTCTTTCAGATGTATAAAGCAGCTCTGCTTAAAAAAAAGTCGGTCTACCTCTGGGCCTGCGACCAGCGATCTGTCCCAGTATGGAGGCGGAGCTGTTGGTGAAGCTCAGCGAGGACGACGGATGGCTCGGAGTGGAGCTCAGATGGATTTTATGGGTCTGACCTGGGATTAAAAAACAGAAAATCAGGGTATGTTCTTGTAACTTCAGCTCCACCAAACTGTATTCAATGTTCCTCAAACACTTGGGCACTGACACTTTTTTTTTTAAAATAAAGATGTGACTGAAGTGCAGCCTCTCTGCATGGCAAAACTCAGCCAACAAGGAAGCCCATTTTCACCACTTTAATCTGTTCTTATTCTTTTAGTCCCAACCCGTGGCTCGTGGCTGCAAACTGCCCCAGTGTGAGCTGGAGGTTCCCGGCCGATGAGGCCAGCAGGACCACATCAGACAGCACAGAGACCACCGAGCTGGAAAGCTTTCTCCGTCCTGTGACCGAACCCGATCTGCTGCCATGTTCACAGTTTGAAACGACTGTATCTGAAAATGATGCACACTCGCTCACTGAGAGTTACGTTACCTGGTCCGTGTGCATCTTCTCCGTTGACGCTTTCGCTGCTTCCTCCTGGAGTACTGCTGTGATAAACGCCCCTTCCCCTGTCTGTCAATCCTGCGGACCAATCAGAATGCAGTGAGGAGGGATCCACAGCGTGAGGGTTACAATCACAGGAAGCACAGAGCCGTGAGCAGACAGGACCAGAAACGAGAGGGCGGGCTGAGAGTGTGAGGTTAGTGTCACAAAAAGCAAAGCACGACATGAAGGAGATGCACAGCTGTGATATCTGACATTCAGCTTGTACACTCTCACTGTTAACTCATTATATGACCTGATGACATCACAGCGTGATCAGAGATTACATTTCCTGATCTGTATTAAGGGGACAGGATGCAGCTGCTGAGCTTTCTTGGCATTTAAATTAAAAATGAACAGCTACTGCACATGCAGGGGTAACTTGGACATCTGTGAAGGCCCCATTAATGCTGAAGCATATCTGCAGGTTTAGGAGCAACATCTGCTGCCATCCAGACGCCGTCTGTTTCAGGGACGATGAACAAACCTCACTGAGCTCCATAACTCACCTGAATACAGTCCACACCTGCCCCACGTGCGCCCCCTGCAGGGCACAGACTGTCATGGTCAGGTGACTGATCCTCCATCAGCTGCTATGAGGAAAACCCCTCTGATGAACCAAATCCTTCCAGTTTCTCTTTCTGAGAAGTGCTCAGTCACGACTGCAGTCACCTGCTTCCTGTCGCCTCAGTCAGCAGCACGTTAACCACAGGTGACATCACACGTCTGTCAGATCCAGATCACAGATCAGTCAGAAGCTTTTGCTCTAACTGGGACCTCTGAGCCAACAGGAAGTCTGTCAGAACACCACTGACTCATTCAGGGCTTTTATTTTGAAAGGGATTCGTTTGCCTGTGTCTGAGAGTCCTCGCAGAGAGGGAAGGATTGTGTGTGTGTGTGTGTGTGTGTGTGCAGTGGATGGAAAAGTCCCCAGCATCCCTGACAGGAAGTGTGTGTTTCTGTTTCTCTCTCTGTATGTGTGTGTGTGGAGGTTAAAGGTCACAGCTGTGTGTGAGGTCATGAAAGTGCTCACTTCAGTTTTTCACACGTCAGCTGACCCGATGCTTCTGATATTACCCAGAATTCCTGTGTGAAGCGTCTGTGGAGCCTCTTTCTGAATTTATTTTAAACTTGCAGATTAACGTCCAAAAAAAATCAGATTTCATTGATCTTTGTTTATCTTTGTGAAGATGTCAAACTGTTGTTTGAATTTCTGTGGTCTAGTAACAGTGCAGGCAGGTAAATACTTACCTGTCCAGGTAAATACTTACCTGGGGTGCGTTTGTAAACGATCAAGGAGCCAGATTTCATTGGCTGAGCTGCCAGGTGTGTGAGGCTGCAGTGAGCGGGTTTCCCCTCAGAAACTCTTGGTAAACCACATGTGCAGACAGGGAAGGTAACAAACGTTGGAAAGTCCGGTTGTTCCTCATCGCATCACTGATCGGTCACCGGGATTCTCGGTCTGCGTGTTTGGCCGGATTTTCCGGCGCTGCATCACAAATCTGATTTTACAGGACGGTGGTCACGCAGCACGAAGAGTTAAACGTCCAGATGATCAACAAACCTCCATCACATGGATCAGTTTCAGCTCTGCCGATCTTCATCCTCCTCGCTGCTGAATGAATCTCCTCCATCGATCGATTTTATTTCATTCCAGTACATCTTAGGAGTTAGGACCCTGATACTGTGAAACTGTGTGTGCAGTAAGAACAAGAATAAGGAGCAATGAGTAATCAGAAAGATCACCTTATTTTCATCGTGGACGTTTTGGCAAAAAATCCCCAAAAAACTGCATGTGTCAGTCACATCACATCCGATCAGCTGACTGGAGTTATGTATGTTACCTAACCATCACATCAACTTGATAAACACACCGTAAAAATGACTTTCTGCGATTCTCCTCGTGTTTTTAACAGAAATGATTTCACATTTTGAAACGGAACAGAAATTCATTCATTCCACAGTTTTATGGTTCCACATCCGAACGTTCTTTTGTTCCCGTGTTTTAACATTCGGATTAACGTCCACGGCTACTCAAACATCAGAGGCCGGAAGGAAGTCACAGAAATCTGCTGGGAAGGGTTAAAGGTCAGTGGAACATTTAACCATCTGACGCGGACAGGTGAGGATGTAATGTACCGCGCTGCAGTAAGGTGGTTAAACTAAGGAGCCACGCCCACTTGTCTCTTTGATCTGTGACATCAGACTGACTGAAGGCGGGCACTCTGAGAAATCACAGATGAAGGTTTTGAGCTTGTTGAGGGAAATGGAGGGTAGCTCAAGACTTTTGCACAGTACTGTAGGTAATCCGGTCCTCATTGAAATGTTTGTAATTAATATGCAGCCAAGCTGCCCAGACATTGAGTTCTTTTTAAAAGTGAAAACTGGGAACTATTAGTGTTTAATACTGGTTTCACTGGTTTTACTGGTCTGACCCACTGAAGCTGAAACTCCATGTTTGAGCTCACCACCTCCTCTCCTTCACCTGTTCTCACTGCACTTTCTATTTAGATAAACATGTGACTTGTCCAGTTTCTTATTTATAAGCCTTGCCCCTCACTGGACTCCACTGAGCATGTGCAGACTGGACTCAGTCGTTGGGTTTTAATGTTTCGTTTAATGTTTCATCAGGTCATGTCCGCGGGGAGGAGTGCTGACAGCAGGGAGGTGCAGATTCCCCTCCAGCAGGTGGCGCCCTCCCTTATCCCGCCCCTCTCTGCAGCCCCGCCCTCTCACCGCCCACCCAATCTGTGGTCTCCAAGCGAGCCCGCCACTCAGCAAGGTAACGCCATCAGGGAGTTTCAAAATAAAAGCTTCGTTAGGGAGGATTCACACATGGCTTCAGCACGTAGCAGTTTGCCTGAAATTTTCTATAAAGCATCAGTTCATTTATTTATGACCTCATCTGAGCAGTGTGTGAATCCTCCTTGAGGCTGCAGACAGGTTCCCTCAGGTGCGTCTCTGACCTCAGGTGTGTGTTCAGGTGTGCCTGCAGGCTTCCTGCCTCTTCATGGCGGCTTCAGAGATCACTTTGTAGAAACTCCAGAAGCCAAATACTGCTGCGAGGCCTGCAGGCTGGTCCTGTGTCAGCCCCGCCAGACCGAGTGTGGTCACCGCTTCTGTCAGAGCTGCATCAACGACATCCTCAGGTGAGACATACACGGGTACACAGGCGACTCCCACACAGATGAAAAGTTGTGTCGGTTTGAGTCGGACTGTCCGATGGAGGATGCAGTTCCTGCTCTGGCTTCCAGGTGTCACTGTTTAACTTTGTGTCCTCTCTCCTGCAGTCATTCAAACCCGGTGTGTCCAGCTGACATGGAGCCTCTGTTCAGAGACAAGGTGGGCAGGAAGTGATGTCAAAGCAGAGGTCACGTTGTCTGTACTGATTGATTAGTGACTGATCAGACTGTGGTTTGTGTTTCAGATCTTCAAAGACATTTGCTGCCGTCGGGAGATCATGTCGCTGAAGGTTTACTGCCGCAGTGAGGCTAACGGCTGTCAGGAGCAGATGAGTCTGCAGCAGATACCTGTGAGCACAGACACCTGAGAGTCCCGCTGTCTGATTGGCTGTTCTGCATAAAGCAGCACCTGTCTCACCTGTCTCACCTGTGTGTCTGCAGGACCACCTGAACGTGTGTCCGTTCTTCGAGGTTCCCTGTCCGCTGGGAAAATGTAAAGAGAGGATGATGAGGAAGGAGATTCCTGACCACCTGAGCTGGAAGTGCAAACACAGAGAGACCACCTGTGAGTTCTGCAGCACCAAGATGCCACTGACGGACCTACAGGTGAGCCGAGGAGAGCGTTTGGCTTCTTCTTCTTGGTTTTTTGGTGATTTTTGTTAAAAATTAAGATATTTTTAAACGTTTTCAGAAACACAAAGAGACGGTTTGTCCAGCATTCCCCGTGACGTGTCCCAACCATTGCTCTTTCGCCTCCCTGCCTCGGAGCGAGGTGCTGACCCAGTTTATCCCGGACCGCCTACACTTTTCACTTTTCATCTTTTCTAATCACAGTTATTGATCGATTTGATTGATTTATTGATATTGTGCTGTTTCAGCTCTCCAGCCACCAGCACGACTGTCCCAAAGCTCAGGTCAGCTGTCAGTTCCACCGCTACGGCTGCACATTCAAGGTAACTCATCTTCATCATCCTTCTCACTAAACATGTGGGAGAGTGTGGCTCATATACCACAGGTACTGCAGTTATACTCCTGTATTTATACTTCATACTGTGTGTACTATGTGTACTATGTGTGCTGCGTTTCAGGGTTTGAACCAGGACATGAGGCAGCACGAGTCCACCTTTGCAGCTGAACACCTGAAGATG
>VUQS01022086.1:4047-14946 GCA_015108495.1 Heterochromis multidens | reverse complement strand
CCACACTTCCTCCCACAGTCCAAAGACATGCAGTTAGAGGGGTTAGGTTAATTGGTGATTCTAAATTGCCCATAGGTGTGAATGTGAGCATGAATGATTGTCTGTCTCTCTGTGTTAGCCCTGCTAACACTGGCGACCTGTCCAGGGTGTACCCTGCCTCTCGCCCTGTGGCAGCTGGGATAGGCTCCAGCCCCCCTGCAACCCTGAATTGGATAAGTGGAAGAGAATGGATGGATGGATATGATCTCACGGTTCCCGCCACACCATCGGGATTGCAAATGGCATTGCTGCCTTTCGCAGATTTAGCCAGTCACGCAGTCCATTGGAACAACTGTTGCAGAGCCCAAGATTTATCCTGGTCACCCAGTGGACAGCCAAAGTACAATTTGTATATCTTCTTAAGGTCTGTGGTAATTGGGCGACGTTGTGCTTTCGTCGTGATTGAACCACACACGTAACAGAAACTGTCTGGATGATTAATACAATTTCTAGGAATGGTAACAACTGAAATCAATCACAATTAATGCCGTCTGTAACAAGAAACACAGGGAACTGGCGTTAAATCTGGTAATACGCTTAGGCTAATTATACCAACTATCATGCAATATATAACTAGCTTCATCACAAAAACTGTACGTGCTAGGGAAAAACTAAACAGATTTGAAATCAGCATGAAAACACACTACAAAACCCATATAAACTTATCTCTGATGATTTTGACCTGTTGACCTGTGTAATTAGTTTAACTGGCTGGTATTTTGCATGTCGAGCGAGGACAGCAACCAATCATGGATGTTAGCTGAAACCTTCTGCACGTTGAGTCCTGCTGAGTTGGTTTGTGTTTGTTTCAGCTCCTGTTGTGCTTCATTTCCCTTCGTGTTTTAAAAAGGTTCCTAGAGACAAACGCAACTTTCAGACTTTTTTTTTTTTTTTTTAAATCCGCTCAAAATGAAATGAGATACCAAGTTTACTAAAAATAAAAAGATGAGAATAAGCTGCCTCAAATACTTGTGGTGAGGGACATCATGAGCTGACCGAGGCTCACACTGAACATTAAAACAAAACTGTTTTAAGATTGTGAGATTGTTCTGAAAAGAACGAAGCTGATCAAAACCAAAAATCAAAGCGCCTTGAGGCGACCTTTGTTGTGATTTGGCGCTATATAAATAAAATTGAATTGAATTGAATTGATCCAAACTTACCGATGCAGTCGTGCTGTGAGACGCATGTGCAAACATGTGGATGGTGTCAGGTCCTGACTTTACAGTCGACCCTCTTTGTGCACCGGCCCATACTAACGCCACTTCAGCCATATATCAAACACACGGAACTTAAATTTACAGAAGCTAAGTTTCTGAAGCTCTTTTTTAATCTGACCTCTGACCTGTTGGGACTGATTTTCCCCAAACAGCCAGAATCCATCTGTAAACCAGCAAAAAAAAAAAACTTCTCCCTCTGCCCTCCCAAACAGTGCTCTAAACTCACTATTATAATAAGTATTATTCCTTTAATCTTTTTGTGCCCACAAAAAACAAATTTTTCACAATAAATGATTCATGAAAGTTGATGGCAGCTCATTAGCTCACTGTAAGTGCAACAGAAGCTTCCCAATTAGCGTTAATTTGTCTAAGAGCAAAGATGGACATTGCTTGTTACTGCCACACTAGAGGGCGCTGTAAAATTCTGTTGATATCATACATTTAACTTGACAAGCTGTCCATTTTGCAGTAGTCATTTTGTGGAACACACCCAAAACTTTGAGATAAGGAGGTATTTTACAATTTTTCCTGTTGTTAGTCATTTAAAAATTAGACAGTTAATAAAAAGGTGAAGGTAAAAGCTTTGATTTGAGTTCTAGCTTTTCACTAGCAAGCTTGTGGTAGCTAGGTTAAAATGTTTATCAAGAGTCAGTTGTCAGCTGGGGATGGTTGTCTCACTGGTCCTGAGTATGAGAAATGTTTTTGCAGCTAGGCATGTAAAGGCAGTGATATTTTTTTTGTCTCTTTTTTGGCAGAACGGTTTGTATTGAGCCAGCCCAAGGAAGTATGGCTTTGATGCGTTGTCTGGCAAAACTGGGCTCACAAACATTGTACCCCTGGCAAACCAAGGGTATACATTTGTCATAACTGACTGAGTGAGGTACAGGATTGCTAGATCAAGACTAGCAAGCTTAAAATGGAGATCACAGAAAATGTCCTTACCTGGATGATCGAGCATGCATCAAGACTTAAAATGGAGAGCAGTTCAGAGTCAGTTTGATATTGATGGAATTCATTTTTGTTCTCACATGTTTACACGGACTTACCTTTTGGAAAATCTTGCACAAAAAGACTGTCTTTTAAAAGATATAGGGAACTTGTGAGCTTTTTTAATGATATCAATGATACATCAGTTCAAAATACAGTCATGGAATGTGGAATCTGTTCTCACTGGTTTTTGTGGCTTTAATAAATGCTACATTATTAAAGCACTGTAAATGACTGTGGCAGTGGAGTCAGGGCGTGGCTACAGGGGAGGCCAGCCAGCACACCAGACTGGCATAATCTAATCAGGGCTCCTCTACTTGAGCATGACACCGAGACCTGACAAGGTGTGTGGAAAGTGGCAGCTGGCGAGCTGCGCGGTGGGAGAATGCTGCGGAAGCTGAGCTGGAGACCCAGCAGCTAGAAAGCTGCGGGAGCTGAGCTGGAGACGCAGCTGGGAAGCTGCATAGAAGCCAACTGTCACAGCGCCTATAAGGGAAATAAAACACACTCGTGCCGGCAGACCTGCCTGTCTGGGTCCCGTTTGTTACAGTGGTGCCGAAACCCAGGAGGGGAGGATGGGCCTGCAGTCCGTACAGCTGGAAAAGTGTGACGACCAGCTGTTGGCCCGAGCCGGTTCCTCGCCGGTGCTGTTGCCGCTTTCCCCGGGTCCGGCGGGAACGATTCGCCGAATGGGGGAGAAGGACCACTGACGCCGCAGCCGGTGGGCTGCAGCCTGGCCCGACCCCCCCCCCACACCTTTTTGTTTTTCTCTACTGTTTCCTTACAGATCCCGGCGGCGGTAGATGCTGCGCCCCACCCATCAGGGGGGAGAGTAGGCTAGGCTGGACAGCTCCCCGGTCTAAGTCGGGCGACCGGGGTATGTGGCAGTGGAGTCAGGGTGTGGCGTCAGGGGAGGCCAGCCAGCACACCAGCACTCCCCTACTTCAGCAGGACGCCGAGACCTGACAAGGGGTGGGGAAAGTGGCAGCTGGCGAGCTGCATGGCGGGTGAAAGCTGCGGGAACTGAGCTGGAGACCCGGCAGCTGAGAAGCGGCGAGAGCTGAGCTGGAGACCTGGGAGCTGGAAAGCTGCGGGACCTGAGCTGGAGAGCGCAGCTGGGAAGCTGCGTATAAGCCAATTGTAACAGCGCCTATAGGGGAAATAAAACACACTCATGCCGGCAGACCTGCCTGTCTTAATTTCACTGCTCATACATAGAATAATTCACAATAATTATCACTGGTTCAAATTCAAGGGGCATTAGGTGGTATTCATTTCTAAACTTACTTATGTCTATCTAAAAAAATAAAAAGCCATATTAAAAAAATAAATATAAAAGAAATCACTGTTTTTTACTGAAACCCCATTGATAACTATAGAGACTACCAACCCCATACCTTGTGACAACCAACCCTGCTCTGGGATGTCAAAGTGTCAGAGTGTCGCTGATAGTTAATTACTTTTTGTTACAATTAATTGCAAAAATGAAACCCCTTTTGAGACAGCAACTTAAGCTTTGATTTAATTAAGGAATGATTATTGAAGGATGAATTAATGACCAAAAATTCATGCAAGAGTAAAAGGTGTGACAACCAACCCCGGTCTACCCTAAAATCGGACATCTAAATGTCATCTTTGGATTATTTTCTATTAAAAGACTTTCAATGAGTTCCTTTATATTTCACAAAGTGTGCAAACCTTTTGGAAACAGAGCTGTATGGAGAGACACACATAAACACCGAACAACAAACACCGTTCAAACACACACCCACACATAACAATGGCTCATTAATCTGCACTCTGAAACAGCCCTGTTCATTTCCTATGCTGCCTTCACGCTGTTATTCAAATCAACACAATATCAAAATTACCAGAGAAACCTGATTATTATTCAGGTCCTTCAGGGGGTGTAAAGTGCGAAGAAAAGGCCGTTATCCTGCAGCCAATCAGCCCACACATTGACGGCGCTGAGGGGAAGTCAGGTGGAGGGAGACGGATCGCACTCTTCACATCCCGCAGGAAGTTTTCACAGTTTATTAAGAAGCTCGACACATCAGAGCGGAAACCACAAAGAGGGGAAATTACACGTCTCGTTAGTTATCGAGTTTGTCAGCAGGAGGAGTCTCAGGTTGTGTCAAAACATGCTTCAATTCATCTGAGACAGAACTTGCTCAAAGCTGAACTCGCACACATCAAACACGTTAGAGTCCCACTTACAGAGTATGTCATTACCTCTGACGTCCCTCAACAACAAACCCACGAAAATCCACTTAGAAACCAGACAAACACATTCCGAATCTGCCGGACAACCTGTCTGAGTTTGGGTGTCCTTCAGTCTCTCAGTGATTGGTGATGTTTGTCTGTACGTCCTGCGCACACACTGCATTAAATTTTATTGTAACATCTGGGAGAACAGCCACACTGATCATTTATTGGAGCTGAAAGAATCTGGACCATGTTTTACTCTCAGTGGTGCCTCAGAGTTTGATTTTAAGAACCGAAGGAGGATTTGGAAATGGTTGCATATTGGTCAAGATTTTATCTGCTAATCCAAAAAGAAAGAAAAAAAGAAAAAGGAATTTGACAGAGTGTATAATAAAGTAATAAAAGATAAATTCCTGAGACAAACACACAAACAATTATAATAATTTCCCTCCAAATGCCCACTTTAACGTTTCACTGAAGGCATAAATCTGAATCTGTCACCTGAGGGAGTGTTAACCACGAGACCGGTCGTTTGTCTGCAGATCGGTCTAATCAGAGCAGATCATTAACAGGCAGAGCTTCAGGACCTGAGATATGGGAAATAAGCAGCAGTGATCAGCATCACTCGTGTTTGTGAATATTAAATATAATTGCTCTGTGCACACACATCCAGGCCAATAAAGGGCAAGAACTGAACTGAAAAGAGCTGAACAAAAAGAAAACGAGAAATAAACTGCAGCTCTCCAATCAGCTCGGCCTGATGAAGAGCAGCGGGGCTAGAAATGTCACATTTTCTTGGAGCAGGACTGTGAAGTAAGTGTAAATTGGAGCTTCGCAGTGTGAGAGCAGTGAATTTCCTAAATGACAGATGTGAAAATGAGCTGACAGACTGAGGAGCATGTTAGAGTCAGGCTCAGCTGGACAGTCATCAGAAACTCAATGAAACTCATTTTGATTCTTTTGTTATTTTTGTCTGTAGTAAATTTTTGTGTCTTTGTGGTCATTTAGTTTCCTTTGTGCTTATTTTTTGCAATCTTTGTGATAATTTTTTCTTTGATTATTTTTCATCTCTCTCTAGTCATTTCCTGTCTTTCTGTAGTCAGCCAATTGACCTTCTAATGATAAATCTGAAGTGTGCCTTCACACTGACCCCTGACTCCTGACCCCTCAGGCCCATCAGCTCTTTACAGTCCTATTCATTAAACCAGTAAATTCATCACCCCTTATGCCATTGTGTTCAGACGTCTCCTCCTGCCAGCTGAAGGGGTTAATGTGAGTGGGAACAGAAGTGATGTGGTGCTCTTATGTAACACTGAAGGCAGAACAGCCATCAAATATTCAGGAGGTCTTCCCTCATGCTTAGCTTTCATTTTAAAACGAGTCAGTGTCACTAAAGCCTGAGCAGACCCTGCTCGCTGGAAGAAGAAGAATATCTTTATATCATCATCCCAAGCACAGACGCTCCACCCACCTCCTGTTCAAACCTTCTTTGGGAGGGGCAGCCAATCAGAAAAAAGTCGATCTAAAGGGGGAAGGACTAAATCAGGTTATTATAGATGAACTGAGAGGCTGCAAATGAGGCCCAGTCTCAGATAAAGAAGGATTATTCTGAACTGTGTATCATGCAAAGCTGCTCTGGTGGAATCCAGGAATAAAAACATGAAGTTTTAAATAATTTTTCATATTTAAAAAAAAAAAAATAAAATTTAAAGCTTCTTACTGAATAACTTTCACACTGAGTCACTGATAAACTGAAGCTGATTCTGTTTTTTCTGATTTTTTTTTTTTTTTTTAATGAACCAAACAATCATTTATGAATTAAAGGAGAAAATATCTTCTACTGTAGGTTCATATTAAATTATAGTATTTGAGTATTTTTCCTATTGTACTTTCTTTCCTATTGATAGTATTTGGAAACAGAAACCGTGAATAGTTTTACCATCAGGGTGTAGCAGCACGTATCCTTTCTGATCTCACTCACACACACAAAGCAGCGGCCACCCACTCAGACTCAGAGCGCCGTGACACTGAGAGGCCTTCAGTTCGAGCTCCTGTCAGATCCAAGGATTACTGCAGCGTTTAGACTTTAGCTTCATAAAACGCGGTGAGCGTCTGAGCCGAGGCTCTTCAGCTGTGTTTGGTTTCTCTTTACAAATCTCTGATAAATTGCCTCCACACTGCGTACGAGATCAGATAAATGAGTTCACAGGAGTCTGAAGAGGAGCGAGGAAGAGTCAGGACAGGGAAAGAGGAACATTTGTGTTGAGCAGCAGCAAACACGTAAAGAAAATCTAACAGCAGCTCAGGAGGGAACAAACATGAAAAATAAAACAGCTCTGACCTCAGTGACTACATGGAAGAAAGCAGAGGAGAGAAGAAGAAGCAGGGAATCATTTTAGATAAGACGACAAGATGTCGAGCTTCATTTCTGTCAACAGTAACAATGCTATTTTTAATTTAAAGGTTTCATGAGCAGGACGTTACACCCATCTTTTCAGCTTAAATGTCTTTTTTTTGTCCGATTGGTTTTCTTTAGTCTCTCCTGTGATTGCTGTCTGTAGATACACTGTAGACAGGAGCTGCTCACAGAGAGCTGAGCTCCTTTTAAAGGAGCAGCATGTAAAGTCTGTAAAAGAAAGGTCAGGCATATTTCTCTCACTGATCGACACACTGAAGACTCTGTGATGATGCACAGATATTAGTTGAGTCTTAATAGAGTACAGGCAGCTTACTTTAATACAGTCACTCACAGTGGAAACATAACCTGCTGAGTGGATCCAACCCCCCACTGGCAACGCGGTGTGACGAGAAGCCAGCGCCGAGTTCTGGGGCTTCTCTGCAGTGAGGTAAACATGGAAGAAACCACCGCGAGCCTCACTGCACTGAGCTGCACGTCTGTCGTCTGAAGTAAGGAGAACCCACCCAGCTGAACGTGACTCCCTGACTCATGAACACAAGGGTCAGATTGTCAATTTAATTCAATTCAATTCAGGTTTATATACATAGCAACAAATAACAACAGTTGCCTCAAGGTGCTTTATACTGTAATGTAAAGACCCTGCAGTATTATTGAGGAAACCCCAACACTCTGATGACCCTCTACGAGCAAGCACTTGGAAACAATGGGAAGAAAAAACCTCCAACAAAACCAGGATCAGGAAGGGGTGACTGGCTGGCAGGTGGAGGGGAAAGAGAAGAGAAAAGGAGAGTGTAGCGAGGCAGGACAAAACACAAACAACAACGGGGCAACGAATAGTGTTAGCTGGTAACTCTGATCCAGATACGGTCACTGCTGACCCCTAAAAACAAACATGGCGGTGGTCAAAACGCTAAAGTGGAGGCTTTAAAATGCAGAATCCAGAAACCAACGGGTAATATGATGCTGTGTTCTGGAAAAATGTGAAATAAAAACTGGTAAATAAAAGCCGAACACTGCAGAGAAGATTTAAGGTGTGAGGACAGATTATCATCCTCACTTTGAGAGTTGGAGTAACTTCAGGGAGCTGGAGCTCTGAACTGAGCTAGTTCTCTCCAAGCATGAAAGTAACTACTCACATGGCAACACTCAGCAAAACAGGAAGTCCTACAAGTCCCAACATCCTAGTTTAAGGATTCAATCTGAGACTTTTTCTCATTAAAAGGTGTATATTTTTGTGAGGAATCAGTCTGTCAGATATTAAAATGCTTCCAGCTAACAGGTCTTGGATGTAGTTCAGCTCCTGCTGACAGGAGACAGTTGGACTTCTTCACACCTTCATCACAAGAAAACTGCTCTGCTCATTTCAGGAACCAGATTTTAGGACAAAAAGCCAGACTTTAAAAATGCACCTAAACACAGAGGGTTTTTCAGTCTAACTAATCTGTATTTAGACACAAATATTCCACAGTTTGCTAACTTTAAGATGCAGTAGCTTTGATTTGAAAAAAATCTGTTTTTTGGCATTTTATTTCAGAACAGGAGCTCCTGAAACTGAGGTGACTTTAAGGAGGAATAATTTTAATATTAATGTTTGAACACTGTTCTCTGCTGACAGCCTGAAGTCTGAAACTTCTTACTTACTTGGTCATTTTTGCTTTATGCTATTTGCTTTGAAAATGTCGCACCTCCTCCTGGCTCTCCTCCTGCTGCCCTGTCCTCCTGAAATGTGGTCAGTGTAACCTGAAGACCTCGATGATGTTTCTATGTGAATTCTGTACCTCTGCATGTTGAGTCTTAGTCATAGCGCCACCTACTGACAACAAGAAGTCAGTCTAATGCAACAAACATCACCAGTGCGCTGCGTTGAACACAGGAAGTGATGCAATTCCTTTGCGCAACATACAAGAGCCCAGGCATGAAGATATCTACAAGATGTCATAAAACCCTGCCAACATGTGAAAGCCATTTCTGGACGTGAACCTCAAACTCCTCCATCCTCCATTAGAAAGGAATTCCCACCTGAAGCTCCCTTTCCTCCTCCTCCTCCTCTCTCTGCGTCTCTACTAAAACATCTTGTATGAAAAATTGATGAAACCAGAGTAAATAAAAGCCACGTAGAAGAAATCCAGCTCTCTGCGGCTCTCTGTGAACGTGAACCTGCCGTCACTCGTGAATCATTTATGGATCCAAAAGATTTCACCTCCGGATTGGTTTTTGCAGATCAGTCAGTCTGAAGCCAAGTTTCTGATCACTTGTGTTAATCTGCTTCATCCTCAGATCTCTCTCTGTGTCTCTGCTGCTCTGTCACGTCATATTTCAGTGTTTCCCACCGGTGCAGGTATATTAACTCCAGCCCAACTACACCTGGAGACTCGTTGTAGCAGTTCTGTATTGGCTATCTGTCAGTCATCCATAACCGTATTTATACATTTATTAGTGGAAAATCCACTTCTGTAAGTTCAGTCAGTGGCGATCCCAAATGCTTTTCAGCTACTTTTCCAAAAAAGTTTTTATTATCCCGCAGTCTGAAGGACTCTAACTCCACTGTCTTGGACTGCAGCCAGGGCTGAACTGGTTCATGTGGCTCTACACTGAGCAGAACTGGGCCTGCTGAAAAGTCGCAGCTGCAGTCAACATATCAGTCGGTGGAGTCGGCATCAGACCGCGAGACAGAGAGACTCACTGCAGACGCAACCAATTATTGCTCAGTGTTTACTGGTCACAAAGTGGACCTATTCCTTCTATACGGTATAAATTCTTCAAAGAAAACATGTGTGCACCTCATCCCTACGTGCACCCCACCGTAATTAGACTGAGATTTTTTATTTTATTTTTTTATTATTGTCAAAAAAAGAAACAAGTCGGTGCTTTTAACTTCTCAGGTTCCATGAGAGCGTCAGAGTAGAAACAACACAAACAATACAGGAAAAAAAATATGTAATATGAGAAAGATAATAAAGTTTGTATAAACGTGTTGCTGAGAGTGAATTTCACCGATTAGTCCGCTGTGTATCACTGCTGATAACTTAAACTTAGGAACACAAACATTAAGACACAAAAATACAACAATAAAGTTTCACTTCCACTTACTATGGGTAACATATGACCGTCAGTTCATCTGCTCCAACAGAAGATTCAATTTTGGATTACATAATTCTGATATTGCCATTTTATAATCACAGATATCCATCAATAATCAGTAGATTAATAATGATTTCAATGTTTAAAACACGATCAAGCTTCCAAAGATCTGAGTGATTCTGTCAGGACTGAGGGAAACTGAATTTCAACATTTTATTATATCAAAAACATGATTTTCTTATTATTAAACCAGGTTAAATAAATGATTCCATCTCCACTCAGCTGTTTCTGCTCATCAGATCAGATCGCAGGCCGGTGGGTAAACAAATGAGTCCTGTGAGGCAGCATTAATGAGTTGAAATGATCAGATCCCGGAGCGCATTCATTTAGCATGTTAGCTCGTTTTCGGCTCCATCTGTGCAGAGAGTGCAGAGCCGAGAGGCAGCTGCTGCCTAACTCCTCATCACCACCATCATCCTCCTCATCATCATCGTGTAGCTCTGTCCACAGACACAGATAATCATGTACAATCATCAGCCACACCAGCAGTCAGTGGAGCTTCTTATACACGAGGATGTAAAGTGAGAAAAATCTGAGATAAATGGCATTTAAAAGGCGACAGCAGCTGACTGGAACCTGACCGTCGCAGACTTTAATAAAACTAATTCAATCATGAAGACACACGAGAGAAATCTCGTTAATTTGTCTCTGATGCTGACAAGAGTCTGGTGACTCTGAGCCTCACAGGCAGCATCAAAACTAAAAAAGAAATTAAAAAAGTTCATGCACAGAACTGGAGGCGCAGCAAACCTCTGGTTCCAGCTGCAGAGATGACAGAATTGCCTCATTTTTGTCTTCATATCATAATAATATGAAGAAAATGCTCATTTTAGACCTCATGTGATACCAGTTTGGCTTCTAAGAAACGTTAGTTTTTATTTTTTAAAG
>VUQS01022083.1:0-11761 GCA_015108495.1 Heterochromis multidens | reverse complement strand
GCTGAAAAGGGGGTGATGATGCCCCTGTTAGCAGTAGAGGGGGACAGTCTGGAAAAACCAGAAGAACTAATGTGAATGATCTCATTTAATGAGATCAACAGAGGGAATTGTTAAAGATACACAAGGTTTTGATTATTCTCACACACTAATCAAATGTTAATCTAACTTTTATACACTAATTATATGTTGATTAAATTTTATACTCTAACCAAAGGTCGATCAAACTTTTATACACTAGACACATGTTGAGTTAAACTTTTATATACTAAACAAAGGAGAATGAAGCCTGTTTTGTAACAGAGATATGAGTGTGTTTTTTTATAACATAGAAATGATGAGAAAATGATTTAGTACAATGGCGGTGCAGTTTGCACCTGGGGACTGAAGGTCAGCCGGGAGGGGAGGACGGCTCCTTCGACAGGGAGTCTTTGTTCTCCGCTTTCGGCTGGGTGGGGGTCTCCGGGTTCATAAGCAGAGCCTGAACCGGAAGTAGCTGAGATCAAGATACAACGGCAAGAGAGCACCGTGTGTTTTGGTCTCCCCGATTGCAATCGAGGTGAAAATAAAGTGTGTTAAACTGAGTTCTTGTCTCCGTGTAAATTCCTTGCCATCAAAGAACCGGGAGAAGCCGGCGTGCTTCGTTAGTAGTTTATGTGAGTTTCTGTTTAATGTGAATTTCTGTGCATGATTTATCAACGTTAATTGCCATATTATCACAGATTGTATGTAACTGTCAACTTGACCCTATTCAATTGCAAGTTGACAGCAGACTGGTTCCATCTTGTTGCCATTTTATCACCATCTCGATGCACCAAAGTCATTTTGAAGACAACAACTGATTGAGAGTGATTGTAGGCCTGGTCCCCAGCTTTGGAGCAACCATTTCAAAGGCAATGAGATCACAAGTTAATTGCACAAAGTCGCAATAATTTTGGTTGAATGGTGGTCTCCAACATCTGTTTTCCCTAGTGTGACTGTAGCAGGGATGGTTGAAAATCCCCCGATCCAGCTCTAACTCAAATTTGATCAAAAAGGCAATTTTCAATCAATCAATCAATCAATCAAAACTTTATTTATATAGAACTTTTCATACAATAAAGATGCAACTCAAAGTGCTGTACACATTAAAAGCAGAAAATAAACAAAAAATACACACACACACACCCTTCACTACACCCTCTCATAACCCCTCCATCCCTACACCCCCATCTAGACATTAGGCATCCATCCGAGCCCACTCATGTAGTCTGTGCTGTAGCAGGAAAATGAGGAAATGCTATGATACCAAGATTGTTGTACAAAAACACTGGAGATAGAAAAATAATAAGTAAAAGGTAAATATAAAAGCAACTGAGGTAAAAGAACAGTGACATAAATATGTTTTCACAAACATTCCAGTGCAATTTAAACTAAATGCAAGCGTATTGCTTAGTGATTAGTGCATATTGTATTGTTTAACATGCTCACCATCTCAGTTTTGTGTGTTAGTACTGCTGAGATTTACTAATTTAAGTAAAACACAACATACAGGTGAGAGTGAGGGGAGGGTTTGCAGGTGTTAATAATTTATTTTATTTATACAGTGCCAATTCACAGCAACAGTCTTCTCAAAATACTATTGTATCACACAGCAGAGCTCCTGTGTCCTGGAGAAAAAGAACAAAAGAAAGCACACATTTCATTCCATTTAAACACAACATTTAGAAATGTGTGCTGTTTAATTAATAATTTACATGCTTGATTTAGCATAGCTTTTTAACTTCATGGCAAATTTCTTGTCTTATATGAACCCTCAGACTTGCTTGGATTTAATAAGGTTTTATTTTGATCTTGTACTACAAAATATGCATTAGGAGTTTGGTCATTAAACACAGTTTGGTGAATCTTTAATGATGACTGTGGATATCATCATCAAAAAGCAAACATATGACATTAAATCAACACTTACTCATTTCCACACACAAAGAGGGCTTAGTGCATGATTTGCACACATCACCATCATTCAGTATAACTCAGAAACTGACGGAAACGTTTTTCTAACAAATGCTTTATTGGCCAGTTTAAAAATTAACACACAAGTGATCTACAGGAGTACCACAGTACACAGTCACACAAAGATTACAGAAAAAACAGTAACACACACAAACACGCCACACATGCACGGACACACGCACGCACACACACACGCACACACACACACACACACCAAGATGATGGGTTATTAGCACATTATCTGCCTCATGACTTCTCCCATCATTATGGTTTGATGGTTTAGGAGTAAACAGAAGATACATTCAATAATCAGCTGTACAACAATGTAATACTTAGGTCCATTGCTTAAAAATACAATATTTTCCCCCAGATCAATTTTTTAGTAATATATTTCATCACATCTTTTAAAAAAATTGCAAAGATGTCTATATACACAGAGGAGGGGTAAAGGAAATCACAAAAAAGATTAAATGACTAAAATAAGATAAAAAATAAAAGAATAGAAATAGTTTGTGAAAAGGCAGATGGCAAGCCTCGACACCTTCCCTTTTGTCTTCAGTTTTTCATAAGATACCATGGCAACAGATTGATGGTTCACAAAGACAGGAAATCAGGGAGGAAAAATGGACGATGTCACATCACGTAATCGGCAACTGTCTACACGAGATTCTGGGAAGGAAACACGCAACACAGAGAGTAATAGGACAAAAGCATATGACTCCACTGACAGCATCATTTAAATACAGTTTACAACAAACATGAAGGTTGTTCAGTGAGCCTTTCTGAAGCTGATGCTATATATGAATATTTTGTCTGGAGTGGTTTAGTAGGAAGTGGGTGAAATCTGCTCACTTTTTAGAAACTGTGTTTAAAAAGACACAGATAGAAACTTGCATACACGTTAAGGTGGCGCAGAGCGTATATCAAAATTAATATACTTTAGTGAATAGCAAAAACACAATGCAGCAGATATTATGTTGTGTAGATGTATTCCCTAAATGTTCCCAACTAAAATATATTTTTCAAAGACTTTGAAAAAAAATTATATCAGATACAGTATATTGAATCATATCTCAAAAACAATTCATCCTTTCAAAATGAGATTTAAAAGTGATAGTGGGCATAACAGGCATAGGGATGACTAGCAAGTAAGAGGATTATGTTTGGGTGGTTTGCAAAGTTCTCTCAGTTTCAACAGCACTATACTCCTTGAAAGTAAGACTGCAGTCACACAGGCCTAGAGACCAATCAGCAACCCCCAGTGGTGGCTTGAGAAAAATGTGTATCCCCTGATCTGTTGGTGAGTGTTTGCTGGCAGCCATTTGGTGAAATTAGTTGCAAAGAGGTGCACGGAAAACCTTCTTGTGATTGCTTTGGTAGCAAGCAGATTGCCACGGTTGTACCTAGTTTGCATGGAAGACACTGACTTCTCTACTTGCTGAATGGTGGTGAAACTTAAAAGAAACTTGTGTTGGACAAGTAGTTAGCCAATGAGCAAGCAGTTTTACAGCCAGACCGCCCGTCTTTGTCACATCTGTGTCTTTTGTTTGTTTGTTTTTTTCAACCAACATGGCAATGGTTTAAAACGGGACTTCAGAAACCAGTGGATGACGTCATGGTACTGTAGCTAAGTCCATCTTTTATACTGTCTATGCAACCAACATGTTTCAAAAGGTGCAACTTTTACTTTGAAGGCAAACATTCTCATTTTCCAGTTTGTGTCACACTGTTCACAGTTAGTTAGTTGTGCAAACTATGGGAGATCAACGGCAATTTGCTAGCGACCAAAGCAATCACAAAGAGGTTTTTGTAGCTGATTTCACTTAGTGACTAGAAGCAACCTCCGGCAACCACTCATCAACCAGTCAGGGAGTACACATGACCAGTGACCTGTGGTTGCCAGAGGGTGCTGGCTGGTCTCTAGGCCTATGTGACTGATGCCCAAGCTCATTACAGTTTCTGCTCTGTGTCACTGAGCAAACTAAAAACAGGGTACTTTCAAGCATAAAGAAAGTGAGTTTAATTGGAAAAAGGCAGATTTTAGGGATAATACAGTAACACTCCATGGAATTCTTTCACCTCTACCTGTTTAGGTTATCTTTAAAAATCACCACCCTTATAGATATAAACTGTACATAAATAACTAAAAATTTCCCATTTTGGATTAAGAGATTTAACTGAGAAACTGTAGTCTTTTTTGAGCATTAGACAACTACTTTTTGGCCCTTCTCCAAAACCTGCAGTAAACTTCTGCCATTCACTGTCTCAGCCTGCCCTCAGGTTGCTGTTGAACGGACTGTGACCCACATTATAAAGGCAATGTCTGTTCAGCAGTATCAGTCCAGAGGTACCTCATCTCTCCTCAGACCAGCACTGGAGGGTTGCGGAAAGACTCCTCCACTAAGGGACCCATAGTTTGACGTCTGGACATTGGTTATGAAGCTTGACTGTCCATATGGGATTACATTCTCATCTGCAGATGACAAACAAATCACTCAGAGTTACAGCTGTATTTATATAGGTTAAACCCTGAGTGATGGAGCACACTGAAAATAGACCCCCCGCTACTAAAAGCAGGGCTACTACGACTATAGGATGATAAGTGTGCAAACATTTGGTGGCAGTTGTTTCTTTCTAAGCCCAAAGGGATTTGCATGGAGCATCACAATAATATTAATACATATCAAGTTGAAAGTCCAGCTGTTAAAGTGAGGTGGAATGCGTTGCAAAGACAGATGTTGTTCTTTTATCTTTTTGCTGAATGATGCTGCAAGAGTGTGCATTATGTGCTTACCCTGCGATAACCACTTTGTAGATCCTCTCCTTTGGGGTGAGAAATGTTCTCCCTTCTTCTGAAGAGTGGGTGAGTCACTCCCCTCTTTGTCTGCTCGACTGCGGCTCAAAACATCAGCCAAGAGCTGCAGGGAGTCATCTGTGGGGAGAGGGGCCGGTGGAGGGGGGAGCTCTGCGCATGATTGATAAATGATGATTAAAAAAATAAATAAACAGAGAAATTCAGCTTTAAAGAAATAGTTTGACATTTTGGGAAAAGACGCTTAATTACTTTCTTGCCAAGAGTTAGATGAGAAGATATCACTCTTGTGTCTGTTTAATAAATATGAAGGTGCATCCAGTAGTCCACGCAGATCACTTTGCATAAAGACTAGAAACAGTGGGGAACAGTTAACTCAGCTCTGCTCTAAAGTAGCAACAGCAGTGCCTCTAAGGCTCACTGATTATATCTTGTTCGTTAAATCAGGAAAAAAGCAGCAGTGAAAAACAACAACTGGCAGTTTTACAGGGTGCTATGAGCCAAATTCATAGAAAAGAGCACATTATTTAAAACTCTCAGCAAGAAAATGAACAAACATATTTGCCAAAATGTCAAACCATTCTTTAAATAGGCTTTGCTAAACATTTACAAAACCAGAAAAAATGCAAGGTGAATTCTTGAAGTCTACAGCCATGCTAGCCACTCTGGGGGGGTTTACTGAGATAAGTGCTAATGCCAGGATGCTATCTCGCTCACAATAATAATGTTGACCTTCTGAGGAGTCACCAAGTATAATTTTTAAGGTATTAACAATCTTAAATTAGTATATTAGCATACTGATATTTGCTAATTTACAGTAAGGTGCGCCCGCTGGATAATTTATAAAACTGAATAGACTATGGTGCTTCATATATATCCCCGAAGCTTTTAGAATCCAGTCTCGGGGGATAAAGGTCAGTCAAAAACTGGCAAATTGGCAATCCAGCCAATAGTCGTTGAGATATTTCAGTCATATATGGATGATGAATGTAACAACGAAACATCACATATTGGTTTGTGGACTCACATTTGAAAGCCTGAAGTTTAGCGGGCAAAGCTGTCATGTTGCATTAAATAAAACTTGAAACTAGCAAGTGACACCATAAACTCATAAGAGAAAGAGGTCATAAATCAAGTGCGCATAGCCCTTTTCTTTGGACTTCTATGCAATCAGACTTATTTTTTGCAACTACTGTACTCACCCCCTGCTGGCCACTAGAAAGAATTCAGATTTAAGGCACTTCGCACTGGCTTCTATTTTCAGACCTGGAGGCTACAACCATCTTTAATTTAGATCGTGGTAGCCTCCTAGGTGGTGAACTAACACACTAACAGAGCTCTCCACATGTTGCCAGAGTGGTTAATATTCCTCATTCATTTTTCCAGCCTAAAACAGAAATTAGATGTATGAGGTACAGTGCATCATACCTGCTTCACTCTGCAGCTCTCTCTTGTTTTGTCCATCCTTGGGCATTTTCTTCTTACTCCTGGATCTGTGCGCCTGGACTGCGGGGCTCAACTCTGCAGCTGGAGCAGGAGATTGTCCTGACGGGAAAGCACACTGATGTCATCCTCAGGACACGAACAGGGAAAACTAAGGAACACTGAGCTTCACTCTGAATAAATGCAACGTGATTTTCATGTACAAATACTTTCTGTTAAGTTACATCATAAACTAAATTATACATGACACTGCGTAGTTGTGTGTGGATGATGTGAAGCATTAAGCTGAATTCAAACTGACCTTTACCAAGGCTTTCCCCCTTGAAATCATCTACCCACTGGCTAGTGTGGTACACCTCACTGGCATCCTGGGCCTTGATGTTGGTAAACAGATCAGGGTTAGACTGGGAGACCTGGGAGCCCAAGTGGTGACGTGCCAAGAGGTCAAAATGCTGCAGCCGTGGACTGTCATTAGGCTTGGGTGCATCTTGCTGGGGGGAAGACATCAAAGTTGCCGTGTAGGACAGCTCATCTGGTTTACAGGGCAGGCTGGAGAGTTCCTCCCTGGAAGTATCCATCAGGTAGGTTCTGGCTGGCAGCGGAGGACACCAGTCATCATCCTCTTCCTCAGAGCTAAAGGATGAGGGAAGGCAGCAAGAATGTGGGTCTTTGAAGGAATTACCACATATGAAAACTTGTATATAAAAAACAGTGCAGATATGAGGGGATGCTGAACTAAGTTCTTATGGCCCAAATGTAGAAAAAGGATTACAGGATATTAAACAAAAATCACTGCCATCAGTTTACACTAATCATGCAATTTGTTCTACTGAATATTGGAAGTATTGTGCAGTACTGTGCAAAAGTCTTGACTTACCCCTCATTTCTTTATATTTTTCTAGGAAAATGGGAAATAGGTGCAGTGATTTATTGAAACATGTGCAAACATCCATGGAAGTACAGTATATAGGGCAATTCTTCAACACAGCCTGAACTCCCTTAAGCAGCTTTCTTGTAATTTCTTTCAGTATTCTTCAGGAATAGTTCTCCAGGATTCTTGAAGGACATTCACAGCTCCTCTTTGGATGTTGGCTGCCTTTTGTTCTGTTCTCTGTCAAGATGATCCCACACTGTTCAGTAATGTTGAAGTCTGGGCTCTGGGGAGGCCAATCCATGACTGATAGTGTTCCACTGTGTGTTTTTCTATCCAGATCTACTTTTACTGCATTGGCAGTGTGTTTAGGATCACTGTCATGCTGAAAAACGAAGCCATTGCCAATCAGATGCTTTCCAGATGGTATTGCATGGTGGATTAAAATCTGATGGTACTTTTTAAAATTCCATCAATTTTGTAAAGAAAGGAGGTGTGACTCAAGACTTTTGCACAGTACTGTACAACGTTAGCAATCAGAGATGTAGAGCTACCTGCTGTGGCAACCCTTTGTGAACCAGGGAGCAACTGAAAGTAGCTACCTTTCAGAAGATGCTTTTGAGTTACAGTCTTTCCCAGGTGATACCTTTCTAAATCATATTTTTGTGTTTTAATCAGTTTTACTTTCACATTAACACAAATTACAAATGCAAATCAGTTTGAGAATTATTGCAGGGTTTAGTCTTAATACTTGGTCTCCCTTTGCCTGTATGTACTGTATATGAATTGTGTCTTTATGTTTCTTATCCTACAACTCCAATTCCAAAAAAGTTGGAATGCTGTATAAAAAAAAATAAAATAAAATAAATTTTTAAAAAAACTCTGTAATGTTTTTTAATCTCATAAATTCATATTTTATTCACAAGAGAACATAAAAAATTAAGTTCAAACATATCAAATGTTTGAGCTTAGAAAATGTGCAATTTTAAGGAAAATCTCAGCTCATTTTGACTTTGATGGCATCCCAACTTTTGTGGAAGTGGGTTTGTACTTTATGGTATCAAAGAGTTGGTAAGCACATGAACAAATTATGTAGAACATAATTTTTCCTCATAGTGTATGCTTCACAGACCAGTGTGTTGAGAAAAGAAGCTTAAATGTGCCAAGATTTTAGATTTAAAACAAGTAATTACTGGTTTCAGCTTACAACCACTACAGATGCTTGTGTTTACTTGTTGATTTTTCTGTCTATGAGGATTTTGTGATAATCTGCCAAGTAAAACACACAAATGTCAAGCTGCTAGATCACACAAGCTTGTAACAAATGTTGGAACAAACTTTCACATCTGGTGGTAAGACATTTCCAATGAGGTACACAGACATAACACTAACATGGTGATATATATTTAAAAAATAATCTAATTCCAAGTTCCTGTGGGAAAAGGGAACCAGTATGGCATTCCAGAAGACCAGAACCACCTCTATAATTTCTGTTGTCACTTCAGTGCCGTCAGGGCTAATTTAATGAACGATGTGTCATTGAAAAGGCAAAGTACTAATCCAGCCTGTCAGATGGTGGCTAATGTCATTAGAAAAGACACGGCACAGTCAGACCAGCCTTCCGATCCCACCCCGTTATGTCCGCAATATAACCTGTCAGAACTAGTTAAAGTGGACGCTCCCCTCTGCAACCCCAAAGCATAATCTACTCACTGCCTGCAGAGACAACTGTTAATTTGAAAACTCCCCAGACTCCAAACTTCACTCAAGTTTTGCTTGACAGCCACAGCAGAGTTCCAGGGCAGTTTTGATATCCATCTGCCTTAACTGCCTCTGTCATATAGGTGAAGGCAGAGGCCTCCATGCTAAAAATAAACTGACTGAACAAATATTAGATTGCACAAAAAAAGCCACTGTTCTTGGAGGAGGTAAAGAAAGGGACTTGACAAACAACCTGACATACAACTTGAAAAGCACTTAACAGTGTAGTGATTAGTCTCACCTGTGCTGCTCCTCTTCTTTGCCTGTTTTTCTATGGTCTCTGTCTTTATTGGCAGGAAGAGGCAGCGACAAAACATCCACCCAGGTGAGAGGAACTGACTTGGATGAGGACCCAGTAGACCGCTGCTTTACCAGTTTGTCTAAAAAACAAAAAACAATGTAGGAAGTGTAATCGCTGCATTATTAGTTTCTACACCCTGCCACTGAGGCTCAAACTGCTTGCTAAATACAGGTTTTTAAATACCTCCTTTCTGTGTGCATAGCCTGTTAGCGCCTCAAAGAATCTTCCTTTTAGTGACCATTTTTTTAATCTTAAGCTTCTGTAGAATCACCAGATATCAAAGTGATGAAGCACTTAACCTCCACATTCCTTCCCATTCGTACAGTATGTTTCCTAGTTTTATAGAATGGCAACCTTATTCGCAAAGCACCTTTCAATAAGGCAATTCAAAGCCCAGAACACTGGATATAAAAAGCAATTTAAGTATATATTATATTTGAGTTAATGACGCTGCCCAAGCTTTCACATGTGGGTGGAAGTGTTGTACATAGTTACAATAATTAAGCTTATATTTAAGAAAAGTGATGAAAATATTGCAGTATAACTTTTCAGGGAATGGCAGTCATAAAAACTATCTATAAAAATTAAACATATTCTTGTCTAGTGTCAAGCTGCAGATAAAAAAGGCAACTTACTACAAATAAAATAAAGTTGCCACTCTCTAATGATTATAATTACATAATCAAAATGTCTCAGATCGTTAGATGTAACCACAAGTCTACCCTGTTTTATGAAGTTAAACTTATTACCATGGAATTGCATTGCATTTAGAAAATTTTAAAAAATGCAGACCTTATCATGTAATCATGTTTTTCTATATCACCCAAGAAAAGATCTAATTACTATGCAATCTCATAATTACAACATCTAAAAAAGGTTAAGGTGGTTATAAATTAACAGGGGTGTTTTCTTCCCCCCAAAATTAAATGAATATGAAATTCAGATGACATAAAGCTGTATGCCAGGAGTGAGCGAGGCATCAACTCACTGATCCACCTCACAAGGATCTACAGCGAGGACATTGGGATGTCATTCAGACTGGGTAAGTGTGGCCAAATGGTTGCAAAGAGATGGAAGGTGATCAGTACTGAAGGGGTGGAGTTACCAGAAGGCAGAATAGCAGATGTACAGGACAGCTACAAGTACCCGGGTATCCAACAGGCCAACAGGAACCATGATAAAGATGCACAAAGGTCAGCCACACCCAAATACCTCCAGAAGACAGGTGCTGAGAAGCCAGCTGAATGGTAGAAAGATCTAAGATCTAAGCCATCAGTGCATACACCCTACTGGTCATCAGATACCCAGCTTTAATAATAAGCTGGCCACAGAAGGCTATAGATGCCACTGATGTCAAGACATGGAAACTCCTCACCATGCATGGAGGTCTCCACCCGAAGTCCATCACCCTGAGGCTCTTTGAGCAACAGAAAGAGGGAGGGTGAGGATTAGTGAGTGTCAGACCCACAATCCAGGATGAAACACGGAGCATCCACGAATACATCAGGAAGACTGCTCCCCGAGATGATGCTCCAAGAATGCCTCAGGCAGCTGAAGACAGATGGTGATGAGGAACAGGAAAAGGAACTATGGAAGACAAAGCCCCTGCATGGGCTGTACCATCGACAGATAGAGGAAGGGGCTGACATCAAGAAATCCTACCAGTCGCTAGAAAAGACCAGCTTAAAGGTCTCTGATCATGGCAGCACAAAAACAGGCCCTAAGCACCAGATCCATAGAGGCAGGAGTCTACCACAGCCGACAGGATATGCCGCATATAGACTAGGAGTCCCCAAAAATTCCTGAGACACCACCAAAGTTGGTTGAGAACAACAGGGCTAAGGTCCTGTGGGACTTCAAGTTCGAGACAGACAAGCAGCTGCTGGCCAACCAAACAGACATAGAGGTGGTTGACAAGGAGCAGAAGATCACAGTTGTGATAGATGTGGCAATCCCAGCAAACAGCAATATCAGAAAGATGTTTTCTTCTCCTTTTCAGCCATTCTGTTGTAGATTTGCTGCTGTGCTTAGAATCATTCTCCTGTTGAATAAACCAGTTTCAGCCAAGCTTTAGCTGTCAGACAGTTGGCCTCACATTTGATTCTAGAATACTTTTGTATACAGAGGAATTCATGATTGACTCAATGACTGCAAGGTGCCCAGGTCCTGTGGCTATAAAACAAGACCAAATCATCACCCCTTCACCACCGTGCTGACAGTTGGTATGAGGTGTTTGTGCTGATATGCTGTGTTTGGTTTTTGCCAAACGTGGGGCTGTGCATTAGGACCAAACATCTCCACTTTGATCTTGTCTGCCCTGCCATTGTTCTAAAGGTCTTGTGGTCTGTTCAGATGTAAGTTTGCAAATCTAAGCTGTTCTGCCATGTTCTTTTTAGAGAGAAGGGGCTTTCTCCTGGCAACCCTTCCAAACAAGCCATACTTGTTCAGTCTTTTTTCTAAATGTACTATCATGAACTTTAATATTTAGCATGCTAACTGAGGCCTGTAGAGTCTGACATGTAGCTCTTGGGTTATTGGCAATTTCTCTGAGCATTGCACGGTCTGACCTTGGGGTAAATTT
>VUQS01022081.1:0-11035 GCA_015108495.1 Heterochromis multidens | reverse complement strand
ATATTATTTTTTATTTTTTACTGGAAACTTTATTTCTAAGTTTTATTTTATTTTATTTTTTATTGTTTTTTTTTTTTTTTTGGTATACTTTTTTTTTTTTTTTTTTTTTTTTTTTTTTTTTTTTTTTTTTTTTTTTTTTTTTTATTTTTTTTTTTTTTTTTATTTTTTTTTTTTTTTTTTTTTTACTGGAATAAAATAAGTTGGCTCAGGACATATCTCATTTATTTGTAAGTCATACCTGGTTTATTGAAATAATTTTAGTACTTGTCTTCACTCATTCATTATATTGAAGTGTTCTCCGCAGTTCTGTGTCGACCACATTTGAATAGATAAGTGGTTCATTAATTTTGGCTCTACTGCTTGCTCCAACTGAGTTTAAAGAATCGTCTTTTTATTTTTTTTATTTTTCATGACCAGACCCTCATGCGAGGCCTTCAGGGGGCTCGGTTCCAAATGCAGAGGTAAGTTTTGTTTTTGTTTTTTGTAAATTAATTAATTAATTAATTTTTAAGAGCAGAGATTAAACACACAATAAAGAGCACTTATGCAATTCAGTGAAATACAGTATTACATATTCTTGTGAAGGTCACAATGTCCAGTTTTTTCTTAATTGGCTCTGTTGTTGTGAAATGAATTCCGTTATTAGTGGGTTTTCTTTTGATGTACCATCCAATGATTATTTTTGCAGGTTCACGGGTCAGGGTTGAATACTAATAACTTCTTCTTTTTTTTTTTTTAAACAGGCATACCAAGATGCAGACCATCTCCATTATGCTGCTTTAAAGGAGCACACGGTCACCAGATCAAGAAGGCAGAAAGAGGACACCTTAAGTGAATGTGTTTATTCCAGTGTAAAGCAATAGAGCTGGACATGTTTTCTTTGTACTCTCTGTGAGAAAAATGAAATTTTTTGGTTTCTTTGTTTTGTTTTTCCTCTCCATATACTAATTGTACATCTTTGCCTCACAAAAATAAACAAACACTTTTGTTTAGCTGCCGTTGAGCCAAGTTCCTTTGATATGACCAGGGTTGTCAAACGTGTCATATTTCCATTCTCACTGTACCTACTATCATTTATCATGTACAAAGAGCCACATAAAACAGTACAACAGTTGTGCTGTTTCACAATGCACTTTTGTGTTGCAGCACTAAAGATATGAACAGCCCTCATTATCACTAAAGCCTGTGCATGCTTAGTGCTTCACCCTCTAATTCAACACACATTATTTGGTTCTAGCTTGATTTTTCAATCAGACACTCTCATTAACACAATCTGAGTCAGAGGGACACAATCAGCATGGTACTGCAAATGTGAATCATACAAAAATATCTTCTTCCAGGTGTGGTAGTTTGTTCACACAAAGTGGCAACCTTTTCACAGCTGGATGACAACCAATCGTGCCAACACTGCAAAGTGTAAAATGATTATTTGACACAGACAAGTCTTTGAGACTATGAAGGAATGCCCTAAATGTAGTGATGACACCTGAAAGTCTTCACAGGCTGTTTACTGTAAATGTGTTGACTGTGCACAGCAGAGCTGAGGGGATCTTTTTTTAGCCTCTGTGTGGTTGATAGGCAAAAACAACTCTCGGTACACTTCAGCCATGTACTCCTCTAGGACCCTTTGCACTCCTTGTGGTCTCAAACAGGAAGTCTCTGCAGTGTTTTCGTGCACTGCAGCCACACAGTATAACTCAGATTACCAATTACTCTTTTAAGTACTTAAGTCAGTACACATTTCTTGTGTGTTTTTGGAAGTTGCAGTTTTCCCTGATGTGAAGGTGTCCTGAACTGATAAAACAGCTAGTAACTAATATTTGTGCATACTTCACACTCAGTTATTTCTATCCTTTTTTTCTCAAAATCATGGTAATGTATAATACAAGTAAACATTACCAGCAACCCCAAATAACAGCTATTGAGAGATTAGCCTGAGCTTGTTTTAACGATTCTTACAAAAATCAGTTTTTGCCTGATAAACAATTGTGCAAACACACAGAGATCCCCTCTCTGATATATCAGCTCTTAAATGAGTCCTTCATGGATGAAGCAGTGAATATCCCTGTATAACTAAGTTACTTCAGTTTGGAAAATTTGCAGGGGAATAATGTAAAAAAAAATCATTTTCTGATGTTATCTAGACATAATAGTTTAAATATTACCATATTCTTCCAGTTGTCATTAGTTATCTCTTTAGATTTTCTGTCTGTGATAGCACTGGCACTTGTGGTGGAAGAGTAGCAAGAGAAAGTGCTACCCAGAATTAGCTATCATAGACACACCATGCTGTTGCTAATACATTTAATATTAAATGAAATGTTGCTTTATTGAAAAAAAAATATTTTTTTTTGTTAATGAAGACATAATACAGGGGTATATTTAAAAACATATATGCATAATCTGAAAATAGTTAACACACCATTTAATGTTACTGTATGTAACTTTGTAATATATTGTGATCAAAAATAGCAATTTACAGAACATCAAGTTGTGGAAGTAACAATAGGTAACAGAGCAATGTTGCAGTGTACCTGATTGGATTCATGTTGAAATGACAGAGCAGGAATCGATGTGGAACATCAGAAGTCTTAATGCTCTTAGGCGTTACTTCTCGCTAGCCAATCAAACGCAGTCCACTCTCTGAGGAGTAAAGAGCTTAATGAGAGTCAGTTCATTCAAAAGGGTATTGTGGACATGATGGTGCCTCTAAAGTTTGCTTTGTGTCTGATATGCCTGGTATTGGGTAGTGTAGGTAAGTTGTCTATTATAATTACATTTTTATACAGCACATATACGTAATGATGCACATAATCTTTTAAATCCAATCTCTTTCCTCTACAGCTCAGAAGACTGACCTGAAATCCTCAATTTTTGTGCGTCAAGAAAGTGGTTTTGTCTCAGCTAACGTTGGTGACAATGTGACTTTGCGATGTTTCTACGAAGAAGATGCAGTGATGTTTTACTGGTACAAACAAACTCTGCAACAGAAACTAAGGCTCATGTCTAAATTTTACAAACATGAAAAAAGTGGCTCCTTTCACAGTGAATTTAAAAACAATTCTCGTTTCACACTAGACACTGGAAATGGTAAAAATCACTTGACGATTTCAGATATACAGATTTCAGACTCAGCTACTTATTACTGCGTGGGTATCTTTGCATATGATTTTGACTTTGTTGAGGGTGTTACTGTCAGCGTAAAGGGTTCAGGGATAAACATTCAAACTTGGGTCCATCAGTCTGAGCTGATGGCTGCATCTGAAACCATTCAGCCAGGAGGCTCTGCTCTGAACTGTGTTATACACATGCATACCTGTGATGGAGGCCACAGAGTTTACTGGTTCAAAGACTCCGTAGAATCTCATCCCGGACTCATTTACACCAATGGAGTCAGTAATGATGAGTGTGAGAAGAGGCCTAAGACACAAACACACACCTGTTTCTACAACTTACCCATGAAAAGTGTGAATCTGTCTGATGCTGGGACCTACTACTGTGCTGTTGCCTCATGTGGACACATACTGTTTGGAGATGGAAAAAAGTTCCAGTTAGAGCGTAAGTAGCAATAAGAAAGAAGTTTCACATACGTGTGATTGTTATTATTTTATACACAAAACATTATTAACATTATTCAAAACTGGAATGTTTACTTTTGTCAGAACTTGCAGATGAGAAGTACTCTCTTGTCTTGGTGTATTTCCTGAGTGGAGCTTTGGCATTCACCATTATTCTTGTTGTTATACTGGCATATGCAGCAATGAAAATAAACATCAAAATGAGATGCCAAAGTGCAGGTAGGCTAACTATAAATTGATGGTGTTTGTTTACTAAATATTGGAGTCAAGGACCATTTGAATGTTTAATTTGTTGAATGTGGGCTTTACACTGTTAAATGAAGCTGGTCTAACAATTTGAAATGATGTGGGTCTTTATTGATTTAGTTATGCTGATATGTTTTGTGCGCTGTAGTTATTTTTCATTAATGTTTAAGTATCACATGCACTCATAAAGACTTAAAATAATCTGTCTCTCCAACCTTATTTCATGACCAGGCTCTCAAGCAAGATCTGCAGCTGCCTCAACTCCAAATACAGAAGTGAGTACTAATGCACCACTTTAACTGTCTGTAGATAGGCAGACATAGTTAGCATACACCATGTTGTTTTTAGTTTGTGCCACCTTTGCATTTCCACTCTATTAAAAACCAGAAAATTATGGACAGGCAACCCTGTTTACTAGAAGGCCACCTACACATTACACCTACAGGAGCCGCTCGGCCATGAAAACCTATGCCACAAAGCTCCCGGTGCACAGTTTTTGTGCTGATGTTAATACCAGAGGAGGTTTAAAACTCTGCAGTTATCGAGTCAGCAGAGTGTTCGCCACTTTTACGCACTATGGATCTCTCTCTGTAATTTTACCTGGTCTGCCACTTTCTGGCTGAGTTACTGTGGTTCCTAAATGCTTCCACTTTGCAGTAATACCACCTGCAGTTGATCATCGAATATCTATGAGGGATGAAATGAACTGACCTGTTGTAACAGTGGCATCGCATTACAGGGCCACACTTGGATTCAATGAGCTCTTCAGAATGAGCTATTCTTTCACAAATGTTTGTAAAAGCAGACTGCATGGCTAGGTTCTTGATTTTATACACCTGTGGCCATGGGACTGAAAACACCTAAATTCAAAGACTAAGAGGTGTGGCCCAATACTTTTATCCATATAGTGTATGTTCATTGACTTCATCATCCATCAAAATGTCAAATTGTGCAGTACATCTACGATATTGAGTTTGATTAAGGTTAGGAAAATATGTGGTCCAGAGACACCATATATATATTGGATATGAAATCTGGTATAAACTGTGAGCTTTGTCTTCCCACCATCAACCACAACCACCTGCTTCTGAGTGCAAAGCAGCACATAATATGATGCATTTATTCTTCCAACTGAACAACTCCAGTGAACATCAGCATACTTGGGAAAATGTGTATGACATTATGAACTACATCCTTAGCTATGTGTCATTATGTTGTAAATGTTGTAGTGTAATGTAGTGTGTAATGAAGTGTGAACAGACTATTTGTAAATCCCAAAGACCCTCTTTTTAATTGTTATTATATTACTATGGGTTTTAATTTACAGGTGTTGTTGATATTTTTAATAAATGTATATATCAAAGTAGTAATATATATTAACACAGTACTTATATGAAATTGTTATGTTATTATCAGGGTTACCAAGATTCAGACAACCTCCATTATGCTGCTTTGAGGGAACACAAGGTCAACCGATCCAAGAGACAAAGAGACAACGCAGACACTGAATGTGTGTACTCCGGTGTCAAACAATAGAACTGGACATTTTTTTCCTTGTTTTCCTGTAAGAAGAACTGTTTTTCTAAAGCTTTTGTTTTTTCTGAAACTGGAGTATTGTTGTCAGATTTTACCTCTATATTGTGAATGCTAGGCCTTAGAAGAAGAGAACTTAAAGAGAGGGCAACTGTATGATAAGTTGATGTAGCACAACTCTCAAGTAGAGAGCACATTTGGTTTCAGGTGTGTCTCTGTCTGGGTGAAACCAGAAATAAGAAGCCATACGGTGAAAGAGAAAGACAGCCACATTAAAGCCAGTAAAACTGGCAGTAGCATAAGCTAGCAAGCTCATATTACAAATATTACAGACTCTGAAATGTAAAAGGGTCATAATACATAAATGCCTTTGCAGAATGTTTATTGGTACATATTGTGCTGCTTACACACCTGAAACCAGAGAAGTGAGAATCTTTATTTAGCTTCTGTGTGGTCGACAGTCAAATGATTGACTCTCAAAATTCTTTGAACATCTTGCTCACTTTGTCTTTCTGGTTTCAGACAGGAAGCGTCTGCAGTGTTTATGCACTGCAGCCATGCAGTATTAATGATGCCCAAGTTTCTTCAGTAGACTATATCAATAAACTAAAATAAACCAAAATTCAATCAATCATATTGTCTTTGTCTTATTCATTTAGAATGCACTCTAACTATATTGCTTATAGCCCACAAAACCAGTGTGAGAAGATTTTTCTAATGTTTTACCACAGAAACCTCTGCCTGGCAACACTTGTGCCAATGCAGACACATTATATATTTACTTTTATCAGCCAATTAGTGACCATGGAAGGTGTGTTTGTGGGGGGATAAAGCAGACACAAACTGTATCCATATATCATCAAAAATTTTGGGTTGAAGCCCAAGCATGGTTGCATAGCTGGTAATGTCCTGTCGTCTATCAATCTACAAGGTTCATGCACATTTTAAACAATTACAGTTCTATGGTAGACATGGAAAAATAAAATAGAAATTCATGTCAAAATTTACTACAGTATATTTTCAACACATACAACAGCAGCCTATGTAGTTTGGTACAATGTAAGTATTTAAGTAATTCTGAAACATGAATCAAATGCTAAGAATTATATTGTATGGCTTTTAGCTTTTATGAGAGGACAGTGAAAAGAGCAGACTCGAAAGTTTTGAAAAGATGAGGGTGACAAAAATACAGAAAGTGGTTGAATTCCTTGACCAGGAGAGCTGTATCAGCACCCTGTATGGTCCCAATTATCATAAATGACTGGGAATCAGTGAGTAGATAAGTGTTCAATAAAAATGACAGTAACTGTAGAAGGCAGCTGTGTCAGAGACAATGAGAGTGCACCACCAGCCACTACACCTACCAACGTGATGATGCGTCAATTGGACCACCTACCATCTTTGACTAACTTTGTAAATAGACTGGTTCTTATATACCACTTTTCTACTGCAGCACTCAAAGCCCTTTATACAACATGCCTCATTCACCCATTCAAACAAGCACTTTTTCTATGCTTTTTATCTAACATTCACACTCTGATGGACACATCAGAGAGCAACTTGGGGTTCAGTATCTTGCCCAAGGAAACTTTGGCATGGAGACCAGAGCACCAGGGATCAAACCACCAACCATCCAATTAGTAGATGACCTGCTCTACCTCCTGAGCTGCAGCCACCCTATTTGTGACTGCATCTATCAAGTTGTGTCTCTATGGCTAGACTGGGTGAAAACAACTATAGTGTCTGGTAAATAGACTGCTTTAGAAACCAGAGTACCTCTGCAATTAGAACTTACTTTCTGAGCACATCACCTGAATTTGTTCATGGTTTGATGTCAGTCAAGATGCAGCTTATTGTGGGTGTCACCAGGGTGAAAAAAATGGTGACAGGGATGAAAGTTGTTCCTTGTGCAGCTGAGGTAATTCATTCAGCATGCCTATCTAGCACTGCCTCTCCTATGCTCAAAATGTTGAACGTTTTATTACACAATTTTCATTTGTCATTGAGCCTGGTCTTTTTTAAGCCATGCCTTATACTTTCTGGGACTGATTTAATTTGCATCTTGTCAACATGCAAGCTTCAACTCATGGTGCTCAGTGTAGGATAGCATTAGACTATGACCTAAGTTAAACTGACATGGTTGATCAGCCCTGAAATTGTGTACTTAAAGAATATAGAGCTTTCTGAGTTGATGTGAAAGGAACTACATACTCTAAGATACATGTGAACCAAATTTTCATGACCTTCCTGTGAATGCTTAAATAGCATTTTTCAGTCTTAGAAAATTGAATTTTCAATTTCCATGAATTTTCCAGATTTTTTATCACCATACACACCACTTCGGTTCAAATGTATGGCAGGAAAGAATAAAATGAAAATTTGTACAAACATTTATGGCCCCCCATAGGCTGGACAGTGATGGTTGAATTGCTTATATTGCCACTAATTTTCCAGTCGCCACTCATATTATTGCAACCAAAAAGATTTGGGCCAACAAGTACTTTTCCCATAGAGAATAAAAATATTTCTGTAAAACCACTAACAGGACAGGAGCCTAGAAAATTGAGTTTTATTTGTGCAGCATCATTCCTTCTAAGCGTAGTTTGCCAAGTAGAAATGTGAAGGTGGGGCCAGCAAAGACTGAAAACATATCAAACGGTATGAATGATGGGAAGTTAAAAATAAGCAAAGAGTAATATAGCTCTTTTACTGTTTTCCACATCTCTTGCCTGGAAAACCAAAGATTCACAATGGAGGGGGCGTTAAACTTACGTTCACTGTTTCAAAAATAGTTCTGTGTCACTTTTGGTTAGCCAATCAAATAGAGCCTTCTCTCTAAGACTAGAGGACGTATGGAGGTTTTCTACACTGATCAAGACCTTTTGATCACGATGACATCTCTGAATTTTGCTCTGATTTGTCTATTCTTGTGGCGAATAGGTAAGTTATCAATACCTTAAATTCTTAAAAATGTAAGTTAAATCCCATGGTTTCATTGTAATCATTATTGTAAGCTTATATCACGTTTTTAAGTGTTTTAAAACTTTCTTGCTCCTTTCTTTACAGACTTGGCAACTAATTTACAGCTGTCTTTAAATGTTCGTCAAGAGAGTGGTTTTATACCAGCTAATGTTGGTGACAATGTAACTTTGCGATGTTTCTATGAAGGTGATGTTGCAGCTATGTTTTACTGGTACAAACAAACTCTGGGACAAAAACCAACGCTTATCTCTACCTTCTATAAACATGATAAAAATGGCACGTTTAATGGTGATTTCAATAACAATCCAAGGTTCTCTTTGGAAAGTAAAAATGGCAAGAACCACTTGACAATCTCGAACTTACAAATTTCTGACTCAGCTACTTATTACTGCATAAGTTGCTATGCATACAAGTTTGAATTTGCAGAGGGTACTATTATCAGTGTGAAGGGTTCAGGTTTGAACATTCAAACTTCAGTCCATCAGTCATCTTCTGAGATCATCCAGCCAGGAGGCTCTCTGACTCTGAACTGTACAGTACACACTGGGACCTGTGATGGAGAACACAGTGTTTACTGGTTCAAAAGCTCAGAAAAATCTCATCCTGGACTCATTTACACCCATGGGGACAGGAATGATCAGTGTGAGAGGAAAACTAACACACAAACACACACGTGTGTCTACAATTTGCCGATAAAGAGCCTGAATCTATCTCATAATGAGACCTATTACTGTGCTGTTGCCTCTTGTGGACACATACTTTTTGGAAAAGGGACCAAGCTGGACTTTGAGGGTAAGTGACATTCTAGTAGCCTATGTAAACAGTCTTTAATACTCCCTCATCCTGCATAAAATGGAAACATACTGACAACTCTGATCTGGATGTTTGGTTCTCTACAGATGAAGTGACCTTTCCTGACATTCTTGTGCATGTCTTAAGTGGAGCATTGGCATTCACTGCCAGTTTGAGTATTTTAATGGCTTTCCTAGTGTACAAGATGAATAAAGGTAACCACTGCTAGTGTCTACTAATAGGCAGTCCAAACACATGCATGTTAGTTAATGATACTAAACTGATAATATGTGTGGATGTGAAGCAGATGAAATGCTTACAGTGCAAAAACAAGAGTTGTATGTGTGTATGAATGGGAAAATGTGGCCTGTGCTTTGATTGACAATATGAATGCCAGATCATAACACTGTTACAGTTAATATAATACTGTTAGTACTTTACAGACAAAGGCTTTTATTTTTATGTTTCAAACTAGAGTCACAAGCAAGATGTTCAAATCCCTCCACAACTAATGCAGAGGTGACTATGATTTTTGAGTACTGATATCAAATTATCTTTTGAACTGCCATCCATAATTATTTCATAGCAATTTAGATTTACTGACTTTTATATTTTTGTATCAGGAACACCGAGAAGCAGACAACCTTCACTACGCTGCTTTACAGACACAAAGGTTCAACCAGCAAAGAAGACAGATGAATGACAACATGAGTCACTGTGTGTACTCTAGTGTAAGACAGTAGAATTGAACCTGTTTCATCTATACTTTGTTTCAGCGTAAGATGTGGTTTTGTTAGCGTGTGTTTTGAGATCTGTTGTGAAAGACGATCAATACAAAGCCCTGGCTGCAAAGGTGCTATGTTTCCATTATTACGATACTTGTTGATTCTCACGGTTAAGAAAAACAGAAAGAAAACATTTCACTTTACAAAGCCAACCCTTTACATTTCTTCATGTGTGCATGACACACTGTGCCACATCATCACAAAAATAAGCCAGTTTATGTCATAAGAAGTAATGGGTGCTCTGTACTGGAGAATATCTGTTATTTGTGCATGTTATATGTACATGTTTTTTACATGTTGCTACAAAACCATTGATCTAAGAATCTTTTTACAGCTTCCCCGGAGGTCTGTAGTCAAAAGAATAAATCTCTATATGCTTTGTGTCAGCATATTAAAAGAAAGACCATCTGCTCTTTTTATTTTGTGTCTGTGGAGTTGCAAGCAGGAAGCCTTCACCAATTTCCCACCATTGCAACCATATACTAGCTAGAACAACAAGCTTAGTGGAACTATATATTTTGAACTATTTTAGATTTACTGTTTTCTACATCTGTTGTGTTCAACAAAAATCACTGCTTTGCACACTCTTGGCCTTCTCTCGATGAGCTTCATGAGGTAGTCACCTGAAATGGTTTTCCACCAGTCTTGAAGGAGTTCCCAGAGATGCTGAGCACTTGTTGGCCCTTTTGCCTTCACTCTGCGGTCCATCTCATCCCAAACCATCTCGATTGGGTTTAGGTTAGGTGACTGTGGAGGCCAGGCCATCTGGTGCAGCACTCCATCACTCTCCATCTTGGTCAAATAGCCCTTACACAGCCTGGAGGTGTGTTTGGGGTCATTGTCCTGTTGAAAAATAAATGATGGTCCAACTAAACGCAAACCGGATGGGATGGCATGTCGCTGCAAGATGCTGTGGTAGCCATGCTGGTTCAGTGTGCCTTCAATTTTGAATAAATTCCCAACAGTGTCACCAGAAAAGCACCCCCACACCATCACACCTCCTCCTCCATGCTTCACGGTGGGAACCATGCATGTAGAGACCATCAGTTCACCTTTTCTGCGTCGCACAAAGACACGGCGGGTGGAACCAAAGATCTCAAATTTGGACTCATCAGACCA
>VUQS01022074.1:17633-28136 GCA_015108495.1 Heterochromis multidens | reverse complement strand
CTTCAGAAAGACTGGAGAACTATTGCTCAAGACCACTTTAAAGATTACAAGAAAGTCTGGCTCCTTGGAAACAAAATATAAAGAAATGAAGGGTGGCTCAAGACTTTTGAACTGTTCAGTAAATAAATAAATAAATGGACTGACTGGCTGAAAATCACTTACTCTATTTTGGTAATCATTTATTATTATGTCTTCATGGGTACCTGTGATATTCTGATAGTTTTCTGTGACATATCATTATGAATTGACTATATTTGAGTTACACTTTTACACATTTGATTTTCTCTCATTTGTCCTACCAGTGAACATTGGTATGAATGAATGACTAATTAAAGTTCTGTTTAGACATCGGTGGTGGTTGTAGTGAAAGACATTTCCAGTAAATTACAACAGGAACACAGCACTGTAAAAGGTACACCAGGTGTAAAGACATAAGAGCGTCCAGAGGAGAGATAATTGTTGACTAAGTTTGAAAAACATTCATAATGGGTGTAATTTAACATAGTCGGTTTACTGTCCAGCTGAACATATAGTACTACTACACACAGTGACTCTGGTTATGAAAGTGCCAACTGATAGTACAGTCCACACACACACGTACACACAAACACACAGAGCAGTCAGTCCATCTTATTATAGCCGGACTCACCACGTTAGCTAAAAGCCCCCTGGGCAAACAAACAGAATCTCTCAGCTTTAATAGCCTAAACAAGGCATGCAACTAACAAAGGAATCATCCACCCCTCTCATTCTCACACCCTTTCATATCATACGTTTCCTTTTTCAACCGCTAGCATCATCTGGCTGCCCTTAACCAGAGAGCCAAACACTCCTTTTAAGTGGAGACTACTTTGTTAACTGATGACCACAGGGCCAGTTATTGATCCTCTCCTTCCTCTCTGTCAGTAAACCCTGCTGATAAAAACCCCTCTCTTCTCTCAGGGCTCCGCAGTATGCAGCCACAGTTCGCTACAATAATAGCTTGCATATCATAGCATCCACATGAATCAGATCTCGATGGTTTCGATTAGGGCTAAACTAACTCAAACACATTGCCAGTCTAGGATGTGAATCTATTTATGAACGAGGAGTGTAGGTGGTAGTGTTCTTCACTTCTCCCCTCCATTCTGTTTAAAAGCTTTTCTCATTTCAGTTGACTTAGCAGTTCAAGTGTAAACTTTCTAGTTGTGTTGACCTCTGAGAGGCCCTGCAGGGAATCAGGAGACCCCTGGTGATCTGCTGTTTAGCAGCAGCAGTGGCCCACCTCCTCCATTTTCAATGTGCTGGAAGGAAAGGCAGAAGAGGATGGAGCTAGCCGACTCTGCTTGTGCGTATGTGCTCGTGTGTATTTGTGACAGTGGCTCCTATTGGTGCCTAGACAAGGGGCGAGTTGTCAGGGCCACTTTGTCGTGACTCCCTGATCTCACTTCTTGTGTCCCTGTGCAGGGGGAAAGGAAAAAACATGATCATCCTCCAAGGCAGTGCCTGTTCAGTATGCTGTACTGCACCGATCCACTACACAGTCAAACACAACACCTTTTTTCTTCCATGCAGAAAGAACATTTGGAGTGAGGGTAGAGGGAGCTTTGAGCAAAGGGGAGAAAGAGTCAACTGATTCTAAAAAGAGGCAACGGTGAAGTGTGAACTTTGCTTAAGAAAGCTATTTGACTGGGAGCCTTGATCTGTTGCCCCAAGCAAGACACTTAGTCACCACTTTGGCAATGCTTCCACACAGAGTTGCGAGAAAAAAAAAAAAAAAGAGAAAAAAAAAAAAAGACAAAAACAGAGTGCAATACAGAGGAGGAGGGAATCAATTCTTCCCAGTACTGGGGGACTAAAGCAAGAGTGCAGGGCTAATTAGTTTCTGATGGCTGGACTTTCATTTGGCTAAAAGGTCAGCTAACTTTAAAGGTCACACTGCCATGCATCCTTGACGTAAACACAAAAAATTATTAAAAAAAGATAAGTGGGAGAGTCCAGAAATATAAAACAACAGAAAAAAAAATGACTCGACTACACAAGCCTATGTGTGCATGTACACAGACACACACGCAGTTTGTTGATAACGGTGCATTTGATATTCTCATTTATATCGTGCTGGTCAGAAAGGGACCAGGGTCATTATTCTATCTAAGGACTTTTATTAGAGTTAGCACATCCACTGCAAATTACTCTTGACTTAATTTGAATGTGTATCGAGATAATCTGTGTGTGTGTGTGTGTGTGTGTCTGTGTGTGTGTGTGTGTCTGCATGTCCTTTGGTGGTGGTAGTGGGGGATTCAGGATAGATTTATTGCCTGCAATGCTAAGCGTATTTCTACCTTTCTGCCTGCGTTTTTATGTAAATTACAGCTGTCCTAATAAAAACTAATCAGCATCTCCAAGTTCATGTTTTGCAAAGTATAGATGAAGTGTGAAAGTAGAAGACGGGTGGTTAATCTGTTAATGTAAACATACTAGATCAGTAAGATTGTGTAAAATCAAAAGGATTACTTGCAGAGAATGAGGAATATTTTTTGTGCTGTTTCACTTCATAGCATTACCAGTGTTTGCTTTTTACGTGCCACTAAGATTTATAAAATATGTCTGAGTACACATGCGACAATTTTGCCTTTTTGTTTTTACCAGTTACACCTGATCCTGCTGATTTTAGACAATCATGTAGAAAACCGATGTTGAGCAACAGATGTCTTGCAGCCCACAATTTTGTTTGCTTTTTGTTTCATGTTTACCACTCCTCAAAATTAATATTGATGGCTCTTAATGGAGAACAAAATATGTACAAAGATTGCTTATTTTATTATTTCCACTGTTCAATCTTGCCAACATCTCTAATTTTGCAATTTCTGCTATAGTTAATGGTTCATGCTTTGATTTTTGATTTTTCTTTGAACTTGCATTGCCAATTTAAAACTGGTTTGGTACTGTTGCCAAGATTTACATGAATACAAAAGCACATATCACTCACCTTCTTCTAGCTTCTTCCGGGCCTCCTCCTCTCTCTTGGCTACTTTGGCCTTCAGAACTTCATCTGTCTTAGCTGAAAAGAAAGACATATATGATTTTAAGGATCAATTTAGAAATGAATAATGTATTCTAAATAATTATTTATGGGATATGAAGGCTTTGCTGTTATGTAAAAAAAAAATATATATATATATAAATTTACCCTTTCAATTAAATCTGAGCATCTATTTAAAAAAAAAAAAACATATCTGTATGGCCTTTGTTTCTGTATTTTGAAACAAACATACTCATCACAGAGAGAATGCAGGGAATTTTCACAGGATTTATCACTGAATAAACAGTATGCCTGGAAATACACAAAATATGAATGATGCCTTATTCTCTTCTCCCTATCAGGCAGCACCCTTCACTGCTTTCCCTTCATGCCGCTGTAAAAGTCAGCATTTCTTCCTGAGAGGTGTTTATCGTCTTGGCATAATGAAAAGCTTAAGAGAAAGTGAGGCAGCGGGAGTAAACACTCGTCAGGGCATTTTAAGCATGTCTCATCATGAATCGTGTTGTCTCGGCTCCCTTTTCCTCCACCTTTTCCCCCTGAATAATCAAGATGTTAAGCCACATTAAAGAATATAATGCCGTGTATGGCAGGACTATCAATACTGCCTCTAAATTAATTACATTTCCGTTGCGGCGCATCATTTATTTTGCAGCGTTAGGGCCTCAGCGGAGCCATTCGCCTTTATTGCTATCTCACTTGGTTGATGAGTGAGCTATGTAAAATTGAGTCTCCAATATCATTACACTTAATGAGTTTAAACTTTGAGAAAAAAAAAAGAGGGAGAGAAACAGAAGAAGAGAGTGAGCAAACGAGAGAGAAGGGGGAGGAAGAGAATGAGAGCACTGCACTGTTTTGGGGAAGTTAATACAATATAAGAGTGGGTGTAAGTGTTTGTGAGCGCTTACAGCATGTTTGTGTCAGGGCACAGCTGTGGGTGTCCAAATGTGGTTTATTGCACTGCTCGAGGTGTCTGCATATGCATGTGTGCTTAGCGCACGCTCCTCATTTTGTGCCTAACTGTGTGGTAGTTTGTACTGCAAGTAAATATGTTACATAAAAATACAATACATAGGCCCGTGTATGTGCGTGCGTGTGTGTGTGTTTGGATGCAGGAGGCCAAGGGTTATGCCAGTCTCTCTGTGACTGCGCTTATTTTGTTCAGTAATTGGTGTAGACAAAGAACCCGTCACACTGCTGTTACGGCTGGTTAAGTCTGGAGGTTCCGCATCTTTACTAACAATGACTCTACATGGATGACTGAACCCTCCTCTACCTCCCTCAGCTATGGCGGGTGCATGTATGTGTATGCGCATGGGAGCAAGCCTAACCAAATCTACAGCAGCCAATCTATTTCTCTTAGCAAACACAGTCATAATTTAGTAAGTTTGTGGCTGTCTGAATGTGCCAAATGAAAAAAGAGAAGAAAAAAAAAAAAAGATGTGCACCATCCTTCACGAGTTTTCTTGCTTGTGTGCACAGATGTGCATTTGTGTGCATGTACCAGTGTGTGTATGTGTGTGTGAATGAACTCCTCTGTGTTCTTCAGTTCACTCTTTGCTCGGGGCTACCGAGAGGCAGGTAGGAGACAGAGCGGTATTGGTGGTGTGATGGAGTGGAAGGGAGACGGGGAGAAAGAGGAGGGAAAAAAGGGAGAGGGAGATCGGCAGATATACGGGGGCCATGTAGGATAAAGGAAGAACTAAAACAGCACGGGATACAGACAAACAAGCAAAAATAAGAGGCAAAGCTTCGCCTGTGTGCACACAAACGTGTACACAAACAACAGGAGTGATTTGTCGCTTCTTTTTCTTTGCATGTTTATCCTCCACCTCCATCCCTTCATCCCTCCCCCAACAGGTTCTCTTATCCTCTCGCTCGCTTCTCTCCTTCTGTTTTGCCCTATCCCACCCCTCCTCGTTTTTAATGCTTTCTCTTCCTTCTCTTGCTCATCTCTCCAGTACACTGCGCCTGGGGGCGATAGCAGCAAATCAAACTGTTTATCCATCTCTCATCAGTGCACTGCCTCACGGGGCTCCTGCCCCCTCAAAACAATGAAAGTAGGCCTGAGCGCTGAGCCAGGGATATGATTTAATTACATCAATAAGGAGCTCTGCTTTAAAAAAAAAAAAGATTAACTACAGAAAATACACTAAAGCAACATACTTTGCTGCACTATCATGAAAAGCCTGTTAACATTACAGGTGCAAAACGCATGTAAAATGAATTAACTGCAGGAATGCATATAGCCACATCTGCGTGTAGACATTGCTTATTGGAAGTATCTTTCTCTGTAACTTAGCGGCTCCAGTTCATTGTCGGATAATTCTGTGATGGACTTTTATTAAAGCAGGTAATAAACGGCCGGCTGTTGGGAGAGGAGAGGCCTTTCACTTCATTTAGACTTCGTTCAGTCTTGGCTGCAGGGGTGGAGGGAAAGAGGAGGGAAGGCAGCGGGAAGGGGCGGAGAGTGTCAGTGAAATCGCATTGTGATTATGAGTGTAATTGCAGCTCAGGGGCCCAGGGGCTATGTAACTATGATGGCACTGGAAGATGTTTTATGCGCAGCAACAGAAAGGAAGAAAGTGTGAAAGAGAGAAGGCAGGAGAGTGGGAGGTAGTTGCAGGATGCCAGGATGGATCTTTTTTTTTTTTATTATTAAAAAAAAAACCCTCTTCTCTCTCTTTTCTCCTCTCCCTTTTCTTCTCTTCCTCCCCCAACATTTTCCTTCACTACTCTCTCTTCTCCTCTCCTATTCTCTTCATTTCTCCCCTCTTCTGTTCTCCTCCCTTGGCAGGATTAGCTGGGTCTCGTTAGAGGGGAAATGTAATAATGCTCCCACCAGGTGGAATCGGGCCCGCTCCATTATCAGCCGGGAGATGGATGGGCCGTGTAGGGCCGGCGGGGGCCAAGCGCGCACGCAATTTAGATTCAATAAACTGGCAAAGCAAGACCCCCAATCTGATTTATCTCTTACACGCCGCCAATGCTTGCTGCTACGATGCTGATTCCCTATTACCGCTCAGAGAAGGACTATTCATTGGATGTAAGGCACAGCAGTCAGAGAGGCTTGTCGGGCCCCCGGGACGGCAGCAAAACAGATACAGCAGAGGGTTAATACGTTTACACACAGATAAGCAATTAAATCTAAGGCTGAGGTGAGTTATAGAGTTATTAAGGAGGGATGGGGAGTGGAGGGGGTGGAGGTGGCGGTTATTCAACGTGAGAGTGTGCTAGCTTGGGCCTTAGGCCGCGTACAGTAAGTGAGTATTAGAAGTGAGAAAGGCTAGCATATTATAGAGTTCGTGGGGTGAAGGAACAACAGAAGAGCAGCAGTCTGCCCACATTGTTCGATAAACTCAATACAACACTTACAAACTAGCGTGCAGAAGACAGAGTTCAGAACTCTGTTCAGACTGTGTATTTGTGCAAGTTTATGAGAGAGTTTATGTATGCAAGTGCATGTCTTCAAGTGTAAGTGGGAATGTGTTGGTGGAATAGGCATATTCATATCCACTGTGTACCCGGCTATGAGTATGCAGAGCATCACATTTGACTGTCTGTGTTTGTGAATGTGCGTGCAAAAGCTGTAGTGGTGTTACCAGTGTTGGTAGTGGTGGGTGTCATTCTGTCCAGCCGCCAATCAAAGTGAATCTGAATGTCAGCAGGAGAGGAGGCGTGATAAATCAGCCTCACACCCAACGACAAACAGAATATTAGAGGCAGCTCGGCGCCATTGGAAAAATGTCCCTTCCAATCAACCGAGCACTTTACAGTGAAGCTCGGCAGCTGGGCCTCCAACCAACACAGAATACCAGAGAGACAGCTAAGACAATAAATAAATAAATAAAGAGACAGACAGGTTGGAGGACAGGCAGACAGACACGTTGACACACTGACGGATAATGGCACTGACAGGCAGAAAGACGAGAATAAGAAACATAAGAAAACAATGGGGCTGGTAGACAGACATGTGGCATACCAACAGACAGATAACAGGCCGGGCAGGCAGGAAGACAAGACAGACTGATAGACAGATGATAAGACAGACTGACATGCTAATCAGTGCAGAACAATATATTGTTACATTTAAAAATATCATAATGTATACTAACGCTAGAGCCACTTTTGTTTTGGAATGAAATGTAATAAGGCATATTAGGGTCATCTTATCATTAAATTTGTTAATAGACTGGATAACCCAAATAGCTGTGTAGCTTATGTTGCTTGTTACAAAGTCAGAACGCCATTTGATGTCATTAAGAAATATTTTAGAGGCTTTAGAGAAAGAATTCAAAGACCACATTTAAAAAAAAAAGGACTCAGTGCTGTTTCAGTTTATTATCAAAGCCTTACTGGGCTGACATTTAAAAAAAAAAGGTAAGACAGCGAACTTTTGAACTTTTTTCTAACTGTTAAAAAATATGAATTCAGGGAGAGAAAAAAGACTTTGGCTGTGTAATAACTGATCCATGAGACATCTATCTGAGGGAGCAATGTCATTATGCAGAGGAAAAGCACAGCAGGTTTGAAGGTGAAAGTCAACATGGGAAGAAGCAATATCCCAAGCAACCACTAGGTGGCACAGTCCACAGACAACACAAACAGAATGCTTCACCCGGGCCTGGATTTTATGTGCATGTCTGAGTTGACATGCAGGTGCCTGCGGGTCTATCAAAATCAGCTCACTTAGACCTCATAGCTGTAAACTGTAATTTGATATGATTGGTTGGGCAGAGATGAAAAGATACTACATAAAGTGATTTAAATATTTAGCACCAGAATGCATAAAATTACACAAGGGGAAGTCTATATTACAGCAGCAGGTAATTTATGGTATTTGGGCCTAAAGAAAGTCTTCAGATCAAAAGAACATGAACAAAATTGCAATCAATTCACACAAGTCCTGTTTATGAATGAGTGTGGCTTAACTACAGCCATGATCACTCTATGAGAAAAAGCCATTCAAGAACAAATCTTTCAGGCAGAAGTCAGGAGACTTGAACTTGAATGATCCTTATCACAAGCTTCCCTTTGCTTCTGCAATCAATCTGAATTAATGACACACATGAAATATTTACAAACTAAACAATTAGAGAAAGATATCTTACAAAAATCAATGAATTATTCATCTGCAGTCGTCTGAAAAGCTTTTTTTGTTTTGCTGCTATATTGTGATGCTGGGGGGTGCATCAATTAGGTCTTCTGTTCCTGTGGTGTAATGGATGCTTCAGTGAAGAATTATTGTCTAAATGACGGAGCCAGATGCATGATGCCAGTTCTGTAATGCTGCCATGTTGTTGTGACAGATTGACATGCTGATCTCTACACTATGAAGTCATAAGGACTATGTGGATCATTCATCTCAGTATGTGAAGAATTTTGACTTTCCCTACTTTTCACAGTGTCAGACCAAACACACAAAACTCTCCTCCTCTTCTCAACATTTGTTCTTTCATTTTTTAAAAACAGCCTCTTAACTCCAGACACCTGGGCTCCATGTTTGTATTTTCATTTCAGTGATCACGCTGAGATTGCATCTGTCAAACTCAAAGAGGAAAGGATTTAAGAAAAGCTTTAGCTAAAGGAAAAACTCTGGATTGAGTTTATATCTTTGCATACTGAGAACAAAAGCTCATGAGAATTGATATATCCAGTAGATCTCAATACATAAATGCCAACATCTTCCTTTTTATAGCCTATTTCCCTAGACAGAGTAGACCATAGCCAAAACTATGATCCTTTCACACTGCAATCTTTTGTCCATTTGAATAAAATCACAAAGAAGGATTTATTTTTGAGCTGAAATGATCGATATTAATTAAAAACAATGATTTTCATCACCTATTAATCAAATGGAGTAATTTTCAACATAAAAATGCCAAAAGAGATTCAGTTTTTCATATGAAGATGTAGTAGCTCTTTGGGTTTTAAACCATTTCCTGGTCAAAACAAGATGTGTGTGTGTGTTTTAAAAACAGCAATACCCAAAGTCACCCAAAACTGACATTCTTAAATAAATACAGAACTTTATTTAATATTGTTAGTGTTATTATGGTTACTTATAATGTTTGTGGTTCTCTGTCTGATTGCAACCAGGCACGCATGAACCCCGATAATCAGTTTCTTTTGTTTAGAAGTCATCTAACACAGACCAATATAGGATTTTTAAGACAGATACCAACATGTGGTGATTTAAAAGTCTGATATATGGGCTGATATTTTTTTTTCCTTCAGGCATACCAAACAAGTAGATTTCCCTAGTCCTTACTAAGATAATATAATCATGCAGTTTTAAAATAAACCCGTTTTATTGTCACAACAAGTTGGATTACTCATTTATGCACTGCCCGACTCTGCTCGGATCAGCTGGTTGTTGTGTTGTGGCTTTCCAAATACGTGTTGCAAACAGGGACGTTGCAGTGCGCCCTCTGGTGGACAAATTATGCAATGTCAACACTATGTCATAATATGGTTGAAGGGTGTTTCTCCCATCTCTTCTTTACTTTTTTATTTTTCATTTATCGGCCGATAAATGAAAATTATCTGTAAATAACTAATTCTGGCTGATAACATCGGCTGATACATCAGTGGGGCTCTAACACCAACAGATCCAGAAACCACTGAAATTTAAAAAAGAAATGTAATAAAAATATCCTATGGACTTGTTTCATTACAGCTCAGTGTGAGAGCATTTTCTTTTGCTGAAATAATCAGCAAGTAAGACCTTCCCACAAAGAGATGTTGTTGTGATGGCACCATACGTTGCTTCAGATCCTGTATATACTGTCTAGCATTAATGGTGCTTTCCCAGATGTGCAAGTTACCCATGAAATGTGCACTAATGTACCCCCATACTATCATGGATGCCAGGGTTTGAACTGTGTGATGGTTCCTTTCTACTTTAGTCTCCAGGATGCAGCATTCACGCAGCTGTTTTTTTTCTTTGCATAGTAGAGTTTTAATTTGCATTTGAGGTTGCAGTGGGAAACTGTGTTGAATGATGGTGTTTTTCAGAGGTTTTCTTGAGTACATGCAGTAATTTCCACTACAGAATCCTGTCTGTTTGTAATGCAGTGCTGCCTGACAGCTTGAAGATCACAACCATGTGATCTTATATGTCCCTAACATACAAAGATATTGCCAGATTCTCTGAATCTTCCTTTGATATAATGTAGTGTAGATGACGAAATCTCCGAATTCTTTAAAATTTTACATCAAGAAACGTTATTCCTAAATTGTTCAACTGTTTGCCCACATTCTTTCACAGAATAGTGAATCCCTCTGCATCTTTATTTCTGAAAGACTCAGTAATGTCTTTTTTATAACCAATTATGTCACTTAACTGTTGTTGCTTAATCTTATTAGTTGTTCCATTAAGTGAAGTTGTTTTAACAGTGCAAAACCTTACCGGTCTTTTGTTGCATCTGTCCCAACTTTTTTGAAAGTTTTTTTTTTTTTTTTTTTTTAAGTTTCACTTTTTT
>VUQS01022072.1:0-13056 GCA_015108495.1 Heterochromis multidens | reverse complement strand
ATATATATAAAAATAAAATTGAATTGAATTGAATTGAATTGAATAATTTGGTTACTTTAAATATCTGCACACTATCAACATTTTCTCCCAGACATTAAGTTTGTCAGCATGCTATCATGCTACACAAAGATGCTAAAAATCAGCTTATTAGCGTGCTAACCAGCTGAAATGAGGATTTAGTGCAGAGTACTCTCTCAGAGCTGCCAGTATATAGTGATGTTTAGACTTGTTGAGCAACACAAAGTTGCTTAATACTTCAAGATATGCCTCTTATGCCTGAGGATGGACATACTAGGGGATTACTGTCTGTCTGCTCAGTAATCCTGTACAGGTAGGACACTGTTCTTTACCTCTTTTCAGAAATCCTCCTGCCCTAAGCACAAAGATCCACTTTCCATATGAGAGCTCAGTTGTGTAAATCCTTCTGCAGCTCCTTCTGAAATAGAACTCAGAGGTCTTTTCTGCTGCAGGTTTCAGACAGGGATTCACTGTCACTTGGTCAATAACATGCAGTGCAAATACTTCATTAATGCAAATACTCCCTATTGGGTGACAATCAGATGTCACATTTATTCTGAAGTTAGACCAATATTCAATACCTCAGTGATGGTGTAGGCTCTGTTGAAAAGTAGCAAATGCTAGCTTTTAACAAATGGTGGTAACTGACACAAATGACTGACTCAGTGGTATAGCTGTTGCTGATTAATTTTCTTTTAATGGATTACCTGCTTCCTAATCCATTAACAACTATGTTTAACACCTGAGATGTTTCGGGCATGTCCAAAATAGGAGGAGAACTCAGGGTCACTCGTATTATGACTGACTTAAGATGGCCAAATGGATGGACTGATGGATGAATTAGCCAAGCATTTCACTGCATTTGAGGTTGACCTATAGCTTTACAGGTGTATAATATTTCCTTTCTTTGTTTAAAGTTCTTCACTGAAAGAAGATCACATTATTTCATTTTCACCACAGTGCTCCTTTAATCAAATATCCCATGAAATATAGCATTCATGTTAAGATTTTACTCCTGGTTCACAAAGCCCTTAATGGCACTGCAATAGGCAGCCGAACTGCTTATACGAAGTCTGAGCCTCACTAATCCTAAGGTTTAGTGCATGCATACATCAGTTTTATTGTTTGATAATTGACAATAATTCTATCTAGTTAAAATTTGCTTTAATTTCTTTACTGTTTCATCATACTTTGTTGCATTTCAGTGATGCACATAACAGGACAAATTTGCAGACCACAGTTCACGTAGAGGTGATTCAGAAAAATCTGTTTTTTGTTTTTAAAAGAGACGACAGTCAGTCAGTCTGGTACCTGAGTAATCATTTTGGTCTCGGTCTTGTTCTGTCTGAAGATTTTAGCTTGAGCTTATACATGGCTACAAGTTGAAGCTTGGCACTGACCCAAGAAATAACTTAAAAGATGATTGACAAACTGAACTCATAAAGCAGTAGGATCCTGCCTTGCATTGCTTGCATGTTTTATTGCTGCCTCAGGCTATCCCTAACAATTAGGGGTCATTTTGAGACAGCAGGACAACATCTTTGTTATTTTTAATATTGCATTATGTCTTGTGTTGAGTGATTTGGAATCAAACATCTTGGCCTGCCACACAATGAAAAAGGCAAACATATTGCTTGTTACTCTGGCTGACACAAACCGCTGCAAATTATGCTTCAAATAAAAGCAAAGCAAAAACTTTCCCACAGATCAAAGCTATAACATGCTTTGCTTTGCTCTGTGGGAAAGTACATAAAGGTGCATCATAAAAAGCCACCATTAAAGTACACCAAAGGTCTGAACTCTAATATATTATCCTTCAATTAAGTACAGCCATATTTTAACAAGATTGTAATTAAGTGGCCTGCTTTTACAATCTAAACCTAAATGAAAGGATGGCACAGATTGTGGCCATGTGTGCTGTCTCATGCAGAGATGGCCTGTCAAGAAAAGTCTTTGTGGAAGTTTGAGAATCTTTACAGTAACCTTGATATTAAACAGTGATTCAGCGGTCACGCACTCTGAAGTCTCAGAAGTTCACTACTCTGAGACTTTAAGCTATACAAAAGAAAAAGGTGCAGCTGGAAAATGTCTATAGTTTAGCAATGCAAATTAAAGAGTAAAGTAAGCTTGTACATTGCCCCTCTGAGGATAAGTATCTTCTCACTGCACAGAGGGTCAGAGAGAGTCATTATACAGTATAGTTTAACTGCAGTGGGTATGAAAGATTTCCTGTATCTGTCCTTATTACAGCAGGGTTGACGAATCCTGCTAATGGCATTCTGTTTTACTAGTAGGTCGTAAAAGAGGTGTGAGGTGTTGTCCAGTATGTTCAACAGTTTGTCCAGCTTCTTTCGCTTAATAACTAAATGTAGGAGCTCCAGAGTAGTCCCCAGCACTGAGCCCTTCCCAGCTTGTTAAGCTTCCCTGTGTTACTGGTTCTGATGCTGCTACTTCAACAGATAGCTACAAAGAAACTTGCACTAGCAGTCTAACAACAGGTTCGCAACATTTTACTGCATACATTAAATGACCTGCGCTTCTTCAAGAAGTAGCGTCTGCTCTGTCCTTTCCTGTGGACAACCTCAGTGTTACACTCCCAGTCTATATTGTCAAGGTGAACACCCAGGTATCTGTAGCTCTCCACCACCTCTACCTTTTCTCCCAGGGTGGAATTGGTGTTCATCTTGGGTTCGCTCCTACTAAAATCTACCACCATTTCCTTTGTCTTGGCCACATTTAGGAGGATGGTGTTGTTACCACACCACTCCACAAAGTGGTCCACCAGTTCCCTGTACTCTGTCTCCTCCCCTCCACTAATACACCCCAAAACTCCAGTATCATCTGAGAATTTCTGCAGATGTACAGGGTAAAGAGAAAAGGTGACAATACTGTCCCCTGAGGTGCTACTGTACTGCTCACCTTTCGATCAGACACACACACCCTTAAGTGTAATTTATAGTCCCGCAGTCGGTCTTGCGTACACGTTTCCATTAGGACAGCAAACGGAGAGGGAGGGGTTTTCACCAACTGTAAATGTGCTCCTGTACAGTCCTGCAAAATCCCAACTGCGCGTCGCTGGACGCGGATGACCTGTGCATCGGTCGAATGCTGATTGGTTGACAAAGGGCTGAAAGAGGAAAGGGAGCGACATTGGAGTTCAATTGGAGAACCGCTAAAAAATAATCAAAGATTAAAAATACAGCATGAAAAGTACAGACTGTGGCTGCAGTGGACATTTTTTTGTTGTTTTTAACACTCAGTTTCACTTCAGCTCCTTGTATGTTATAACTTTGCTCTTCTCTGTGGCTGGCTGATGGACCAACAACAGCACAAGCAAGAGTAGCCCACAGACCAGTTGTACCACATGTTTTAACACTGCCTCCATTGACAACAAACACTCTCTACAGGTAGACGGGCCGTCCGTGACTGCCTTAGCACTACCTCCGCTCAAGCATAAAATAAGCATTAGTAGCACAAACTGTGGTCTGTCAGTCAGATAGAGAATAATCCAGGAGGCTGTGTGTGGGTCCACCTACATCCAGCAGTATAGGCTGGATTGTGTGAAAGGCACTGGATAAATCAAAGAACATAGTTCTCACAGTGCTGCTAGATTTATCCAGGTAAGATTGTGAAGGGGAGCAGCTTTGGGCTAGTAAGCAAACTGCAATGGGCCAAGGGAGGTGGTCACCTGAGGTCTGAGATGTGCCAAGACCAGTCTCTCCAAGTAATCAGATCAAAAAGATGACATTGTTGCAGAGGAAGATCTGAAGATGGTTGTATTTACATAGCAGCAGGCAGAGCTATGATACAATTTGACCATAGCATGCAGATGAAAGGCAGTGGGTGGTGCAGATTTGTACCCTTGATGTGACATGGCTATTAAAAAATGAACAGTTTATACTGGCTTTTAAAAGCTTAATAGGACACAGGCTCAAGGGGATTATCCAGCAGCTGCTGGAGGCCAAAGAGGAACACAGAAATTAACTTCTGCATGTGAGAGAACTGCACCTATCAGCTGCACAGCAGCCTCACAATTACATCAAACACGTACCTCCATCATTTTTACCTTGCATACTGTAACAAGGAATTAAAGCTAATTCCATGAAGTTGTTTGTTAAATTTAAATCTTTTTCCTCACTGAGAGTCTCTCACTGTGTTGCACGTAGCTTGTTGTGTCTATCTGTTCCACAGGAAATTAGCAGGGGGAACAATGAAACTTAATTCTTTCTGTGAAAAACTGATCAAATTTAAAGGTAAAACCTTCCATGAAATCTGACATTTCCTGTATATTTCTGTTTTTATTTTAGTACAAATTGTTTGAGTTACTTTTCATGTTTTTGTAAAGTCTGGGTTTCTTTTAAATTTCAGTTAAATACAATGTTTGTTTCACTTAGTTTTAGCTTTTAATATGGTTTTAGTTTTCCCTTCTCAACTGCCTTTCTCTTCCGGAGGGTGCTGATATGTATTAAGTGAGACAAGATCATTCATAGTCTTGACTGAGTGCTTTTAATTTGTAGTACAGTGTCTGGCACATACACATATAACATTATGCTTGACTTATTTGCTCTAAAAGCACATCATTATTAAACACTGCTCTCAATTTACTCCAATATCCCATGGAAATCAAATAAAAAATTTAAATGATCTGAAGGATCTTCAGAGTGTGACATCTGAAATTAAAAAGTACAGGCTTCTCAAAAGCAGCCAAGCATTAAAATGAGGCAAAATGGGGTGGGCAACATTGGTTTTACTTCACTTTGGTCTGACTTACATTGTGTCTGGTACAGACATTCATACTGCACTGAATGGAATAACTTTGATTTGTACTTTGTTTGATAAAATACTGGCAAAACTGATAACTTCGCCTCACAGCAAAAAGGTCCTGGGTTTAAATCCACTGGCCAGCTAGGGCTTTTCTGTGTGGAGTTTGCAAGTTTTCCCACAGTCAAAAGAGATGCATGTTAGGTTAACTGGTGATTTTAAATTGCCTGTAGGTGTGTATGTGACTGTGAATGGTTGTCTGTCTCTATGTGTTAGCCCTGCAGCAGATTGGTGACCTATCCACGGTGTACCCGCCTCTCACCCTATGACAGCTGGGATAGGTTCCAGCACACCCGTGATCCTGAATTAGATAAGGAAAAAAGATGGATGGATGGATGACAAAAGGCTTGTTTTCAAAGCAGTACAGACACCCAAATAACACAATAACAATAAACCCACAAACCCCAAAAAATGTCTGAGCCTGTTGTAAGATTGTACATGCAGTACTACTGTCCCTCATGTGTTTGCTTGGCTGCAACTTTAGTAGCACTCCTTCATGAGTCCCAAGATGTATAAACATAAATACATGAAATTCCATCAACTTGTCAACAGATCTTAACACTATGACTGAAATAAGGGAGGAATAAACAGAAAAATCACACTGTCTTGAGAATTTCCAGATGCAAAGCTTTTCCATGTTGAACAAACCAGTGTTGCTGCATATGAAATCAATTTACACATCTTCTGCTCCAACACATACAAGTATTTGGCAAACAGAACAAAACTTGGTTACTGGTGAAAACTGACATTCCCTGTGTAACTCTGCAGCTAATGAGACCACCATGTTCATGTGGTTGTTGACACTTATGTAAGCCAGCAGAGACTTGAATGTGGTGAGAACATGCGCAGGAATACAGATACTATATACTGTGGTATTGTATTATACATGTTGTGTATAAATACAACAGGCTTTGTCTTTGTTGCATTTCACAATTTATTAATGTGAGTATTCTACGCTTAACCAGCTTAGGGTCACGAGGGCCTGGAGCCTATCACAGTTAATAATGAATATTCATCCATCCATCCATCCATTTTCTTAACTGCTTGTCTAATTCAGGGTTGTGGGACAGCTGGAGTCTGTCTGACCTGTTAACAGTGAATATGTTAAATATAAAATATACTTGTTGGGTCACAATTTCTGTGCCTCTTTAAGCAAGTTTGCCATTTGGGAAAATGCATTTATTTGCTTTCTTGATGAGATTTTAGCTTAACTTAGCACAAAGAGGGAAAAGAGGGAAACAGCTAACCTGGCTCTGTCCAATGCAGAACAAATTCACACACCAGCACTCATAAAACTGACATTCCATTGTATTTGCACAATCCTTACAAACAATTTAAGTGTGAAACCAACCTGTCTATGCTAATGCTAGAGCCATGGTAGGTAAAACAGTGGCTGGAGACTGTGGCATGAACAAAATTATTGCAACCGTGTGTAATGAACTTGTTATCGTGTTGCCTTTGACATGGTTGCTTTGAAGATGGGGGCCAGATCTGCGACAACGCGCAGTCAGTTGATTCAAAGTGACTTTGTTGCATCAAGACAGCGATAAAATAGCAATAAGATAAAGTCAGTCTGCTATCAGTCTGCTATCAGTTTGCAGCTAAATAGGGTCAAGCTGGCAATTACATGCAATCTGTTTGTGATAATATGGTGATTAACTGAGATAAATCAGCAAAAACTGCAAATCTTTTGCCATCTGTTGCAAATTTGTTGCCATCTATATACACAGAAATTCACATTTGAAACAGAAATTCTGAAATTTCTCCACAAATAGTGACGTAGTTGCTGCAGGACAGCAATTAAACTTCAACCTTCAACGCTTCAACGCTCTGCAACCTTGCTTTTATATAGGAACATAGCCAGAATACAACCAGCTGAAAACCTTGTTAGACTGTGATTATTTGCAAACCTTCACCAATCTGTCTGAGAGTGATTGCAATCAGTCTGATTCAGACTGCAATTGTTTGTAGACAGGTTGCCTCCCACCAGGCGACCTGTGCAATTACCTTGTGTTCGAAAGTGGTTGTTAAGAGATTGAGGGTGTTGCATGCTCAACCTCTGGGCAACCAGTTGATTGCCGGAACTACTTGCAAAAAAATGTGATACAATCACTGGGTAACCACTGATTTTTTCCTGGTCACAAGGAGGTTGGCGTCTTATATTTACTCTACTGTGACTGAGCCATTAGTCAACTGCCTACTACAATGATAGTGGTATTAATCTTCTCATGTACCTCTTGAGAAAACAAAACAAAAAAACAACTGGATTTTGCAAAAGTCTGTCCCAATTCAGGTTTTTCCACTCTTCAGTCACTATGTTAGGTAGATTAGTGTGTCTCCCTTTGATAAAGCTGAGTGGGGCACGAATTCTGGGCAGGAAGTAATGACAACCGCAGAAGGTTTCAGCTGAAACAAAATTTACTTTGCTAATTTTTTAAGTGTTAGTTTTACATTAACTTTTGTTGTGTATGTATAAGGTTTAAAGATACATATGTTTATGGAAAGTACTGTGATAATGTACCCTCTGATTCTTACTCTGTCAGAGGTTTCTTCCTAAACTGGGGGCCTCATTTGTTAGATATCACTCCTCTTCGCAGATGAACACACAGCAGCTGAAAGTGTGACCATGGGAGCACTGAGAAACAAAGGGTGAACAATGATATAAAGGCAGGTGGGAAAAACAGATGCACACATAAGACCTCAACAGTTTAATCAGTGGAACAAGCTCTAAAGGAAAGTTTTGCTTAAATGTGCCTTCAGCTTACTAGTTTCAGAAAAAGAATAGCAAAAGCTGAACCAGAAAAAAAAGACTCTATGATGACTCATCTGTACACTCAGCTAGTTTATTCTTCTCAACAAGGGAACATCAAATGATTCATCCAAAGCACTCCAGGTTGTACGAAGGTCAATGAGGATGATTTTATCATATTACATGGAGGATGTCTTATTCTTTCTCCCTGTTTCTTTATATCTGCCAGTTATTCGGTATGAGTGGGTGTGCACAATGAACAGGTGTAGATAAAGGAAGAGCTCTAGCAGTGTGTGAGTCAGAGCACACTTCTGTAAAAAAGATTTGACGACATATGGAGTTGAGAAGTGACTAATAAAGTGAAAAAATAAAAAGTGAATAATAAAGATGAATAAATGGATGGATCAGAGAAAAGAAATACAGGAACGTGTTTATCTAATCAGCTTGTCATAACAATCTTACAGCTGTAAGTAGCATCTCAGAAATTAGACTTTGTTCTGGACAAAGTCAAAGAGAAAAGGGTAGATTCTGATATTTATCACACTTGCACTAATGTGCAAGTTGTTTACATGTTGTACAAATGACACCCACTGTGGCCTATAGGATGGTAGGAAAATGTAAAATGTAGTGCAGCATGAGCAAAGACGACTCATCAAGTTAGCAAACTTCTTTCAGTGATGCATGCACATCAGAGCGTTCTCATTTCCAGGGGTTCAAACACTGATGTTTTCTCAAAGTCGCCCCCATCCCCAAGATACACATAAGGTGCAATGGGTTTCTAGTAGAAATACAACGATTGCAATTTTTTGGTGCATCCCAATTTCTGATTTGTTTCTAAGTGTGACCTGCTGATACTAATTTTTGCAGATTCTGATTTTCATAATAAAAGAAATTAAACTTTGCTGTTTCCCCCAAACTGCAGGATTTTCTCTCACTGAAACAACTGATAACAAAGTGTGTTGCTACTGGAAAGAAATACAAATAATTACTGAAAATGAGTTACTGTACACCCACCTTTACCTGACATATTTTACCTTACAAAACAAAAGCAGGTGCAACAGATTTATATAACAAAAGAAATGTCAGGTACTTACATTATTTTCCAACATGTTTAAAACTTCAACAGACAACAGGATATTGACCTTTTGTCTTTTTTACTCATCTCCATAATTTTCCTTGTAACTGCTTTGACTGCTCATACCGAGGCTGCTCGCTTGTGGCTGGCTCTGACCTTTGGATAGCTTTAGCCACTTTTCCTGCGTTATCTTCTTTAAAATGTCCATGTTGGGCTGAATGAAGGGGATTTAAGTGTCTGATTATGTTTGTTGCTACCAACATTTTCACTCTGGTCCACCTGTGGTTTACTTTAACGAACTTTGTGTCTTCACTCACAGTGAAGAACGCTGATGATCAGCTGATTCAGGTCCCTTGATGGTCGATCGGTGTATCTCTAGTTTATGGCAATAGTAAGACAGATCTCTCATTTCTATCTCATCACATATGGACCCTTGTTGTCACATTTTAACACATTGTGTAAGCATTATATTTGTATTTGCAGGGTTAATAATAAATAAAATACAATCCATTTCCTATACCTAACCAAGCAGTTTTGGGTGCCCACTGCACTGCATCCCAGCAGCAGTTTATTGAAGCTTTAAAAACATTACCAGCAGAATGACAAAAAAAAAAAAAAATCATAATAACTAAATGAAATCATAATAAGTAAAGCAGTTTCTGTTTCTTTATTCCAATCATTACAACAATATATTGCAATAGAGAATAAAGAAAAGTACATAATAAGAAAATATATTAACATATTTAAGAAAAACATTGAAGTTGGCTTAATTTTTCTTTGTATACTGTAGTCAAGCTCATGTTTTTCTATCATTACAAAGCCTGGACAAACTTTTATACTCACTTCCTAGATTCCTGTCAAACATAAACTTAAGGTCTTGGAATGTGTGAAATTATGATTACTACATTTACACGTATTAATTAATCAACTGTATCGAGAGAGTTTGTGTGAAAGAAGTTCTCAGATTCCTCCACAGACTGGGTAATGTGACTGGACTACTGAGAGTGAGCTGTGGGAAGGAACATGATGGGGGAGAAAGGATTAGACCACTCTGTATTTCATAATCTCCAATCTAAGATGACTTGGTGGGAAAGATGTTGTAGCTCAGTGGGAGGATTAGAAGAGAGATGTGTCACTATTGCCTCTTCTCTTTCTCCATTTCAGCTGCTCTGTTTCTGGATCTCTTACTGTCGGCCTCTGCAACGAGATCGTGGTCTTAATAAAGCGATGAAAGCCTCAGTGAGTCACTCCAAACTTTGTTGTTGTTTGGAAAGTAGGTGTCACAGAACAGAAGAGCCTAACAATAGTGAGAATGTTCTTACTACAAGAGAGAACTTAGTCTTTCCAAATGCTTAAAGTTAAACTAATCTATCCAGTCACAGGGGCTTAGAGCCCATCCCAGATGTCATGGAGCGAAAGGTGGGGTACACCCTGAACAGGTTGCCAGTCTGTCACATGCTAATTAAGACATACAGAGAACCATTTACACCTATGGTCATTTTAGAATTGCCAATTAACCTAATCCTTGCATGTCTTTGGACTGTGGGTGGAAATCGGAGTACCTGGAGAGAACCTGCACAAGAACATGCAAACTCCACACAGAAAGTCCCCAGCCAGGGTCTTCTTGCTGTGAGGCAGCAATGCTAACCACTAACCACTGCACCACCGTGCTGCCAAAGCTAAATCATATGAACTATTAATGGAAGCAGGGATGTTTCCAGGATTTTTTAAATGGGGTGGCATGGGGTGGGGGTTAAGGATCAAGAACAAGGCAGGGAGGGCCCACAGGAAATCAAAATATTTAATCAGAAATAAAATCATTGTAATAAATTGGTGTAAATAATGTAGAAGACATTGGGGATGATTTTCAGGCTCATGTGCAGTCTTGTGTCCTATTGCAGATTTATTGTGTGAAAAAACACAAGTTTATTGGATGATTGTTTTGCATAGTTGAAAAAAGTATTTAGACTTTTTACTTACAAAAAAATACCTACCTAAGGAGCTAAATAGTGCAAGTTATATAGTCAAAATGTAAAGTACCTAAAGCAAAAGCAAGACATGTTAATTATGTGGCACTTTTCATAATCATACATGTTGTATTATTACAATAATATTAACAATGCAATTTATCTGCAAAATAATCAGTAACTAAAGCTTTAAAATAAATGGCATGGAATAGAAAATACAATGTTTGCATCCAAAATATAACTAAATAGAAGCATGCAATAGCATAACATGGAAATGCTTAAACTACAAGTACTGGTACTTTTACATCACCTTTCTACTCAGTTGAGCACTCAAAGTGCTTTCCACTGCAATTCTCATTCACCCAATCATTCATACAGTGATGTTATCTATACCTAAATGCTTTCTAACATTCGCACACACTAGCTTTTGGGGTTCAGTGCCTTGCCCAAGGATACTTCGGTATGCAGACTAGAGAAGCCACCATCCTTCTGACTGGCAGATGATGACATTAAACCTATACTTCAATAAAGTACTTGAGTAAGTTAAATTCCTACTGGACCTATCCATATGCTCATCCAATGAAGGAAGGAAGTACTAAAGCAGCATGCAGGGCCAGCAGTGAAGTGATGTTATATAATATCTTGTTGCTTATTAAAAAATTTGTCTAATAAAAAGAGTTGACCATAAATTTGACAAGGAAGCTTTTATTCTGAAATAAAACTGAACACATACATACATCAGACACATTAAACTGCATCAATCTATAAATGAAATGTGCACATGTCCAGACCTCATTCCAACTTTACCATTCTCATTATTTTTGTCACACTTCTCATTCAGAAATTGAAGAGTGGGACAGCAAATCAGATAATTTTAGGGAAGCAGCAACATAAAAATCCTTTATATGGCATTAAGAGGTCAGCTTCATGTAATGCAGCACTATGAGATAATACCGTATATACAATTCCATAACTGCTTGTGTCCACTATAAAGGAGGAAACACACTGTGCATCCATGTAAATGTGTCAGGTGACCAGATTAAGTGCATCTCAATGTACTGTAGTTATGTTAGTGAGGGCAGAAGGTGCACATGTGTAAGATTAACGTTAATGGAGCAGGTGAGAATTTTGCAGGTGTTCACTTATTTGCCTGTTTGAACATAAAAAAAATCAATGTAATGTGTTAATTTACTAATTAACACATTACAAAAAGTCTGCACAACTCTACATTTCTATATTAAACAAATGACATATTTCTGGCAAACATATTTACATACTTGTCACCTTTGTTAGATCCAGGCTAGCTGTTTGCCTTGTTTTTAATCTTTGTACTATGCTAAGCTAACCTGGCTGCAGAGTCACATTTACAGACATGAGATTTGCATCAATCTTCTGACTTAGTGTAGGAGAACAGATATAACACATATGAAAGGAACACAACAATAATTTCGTGCTTGTCTGTCTTCTTAAAGGTGCCCACTTACATGGTGATACACAGTTTAAAAAAGACAGGCCAGAGATGGCTGCCGTTCATTGTCACTGCACCAGGCTTTGCAGCCCTGTGCCCCCACTGAGCTCGACAGACTCAAAGACCACTGAGCTCTACTACAAGGAAAAGTCAAAAAAAGCTCAGCCTAATGAAAATATAATCTGACGCAATGTAAGCTACAGCTAACCGAGAGACAATAGTGCTTAGCGTTAACTTTCAGTGCAGATACAGGATGAAATCAGACTGAATGATGGTTCACTCCGGTATAAAACTGTTTCAGCAAGTCTTCAAACAATGCTGCTGTGAACTCTCTCAAACAAACTCTGTAGCTCACTGTGAACTACCACACATCCGCACAGCCAGTTTCCTCTGTCATAAAATTAATAACGTATGTATCATCTTGCTCTTTGACTGGAAATTGGCATATTTTGCATAAATGCCAGCGCGTGCCTTTAAGTACAATCGGCTGATTTGTGTCTTGTGTGGTTTGTTGTGTCAGCTGGTAATCAGTCACCTGAGAGAGTGACAGGGAAGCAATTCAGTCAGAACGATCGTGTTGTGAAGTGATAAATGTCAGTAACATGCAGTGACTGATAAGAGCCACCAGCTGGCTGTGAGACCCTTGTTTCAACCCTGAGGGAGTTGGGACCTCATCTAAGTGTTACATGAAAAAATAATGAAGATTTCTAAGATAAGTAAAATGGAAAAAAGATTCACCAGTTAGATGGATTTTCGACATTCATGTTGCACAAATAAGGAGTCCTACGGACTTTGGTGATGCCCTGACTATTTATTTCAGAGTTTTTTTTTTGCAAACACAGTAGTTAGGACCTCCAAAGAATGAATTTTGATGACTTGGATGTCATTCCGACTTCATAGAGATCAAGAGCTGATATGGACCAACAATTCTAATGACAGGGGCACAAATGATTAGCAG
>VUQS01022070.1:1952-22778 GCA_015108495.1 Heterochromis multidens | reverse complement strand
CTTGAGCATTTGAGCATCTTAATCTTCCATAAGGTGATCTTTGGAGTGGAGCAACATGGGGTGCTGATGTTCAGAGGAGCTCCCAGTTGTAGAAAGAAAGAGGGAGTGAAAGAGACAGAGAAGGGAGGGAGAGGAAGAAGAAGAAGGTCTGTGTACTTGCTAGAGTGCTGGGAGCTAGAGTTCACTACGGGGGCGTAAGTGTGTCAAGAAGAGCGCTTTTCCCCCATCCGCAAGCCCCGGGCCCTCTCCACAACATTAAAAAGCATAAACAGTCAATACTGAATGTAACTCAGAGAAAGAGCAAGAGAGGGAGCGTGGAAAAAAAAGAAACAAGTACGAGAACGCAAGGGTGTTTCAAGCGTTACACAACATAGTGAGATCAGAGAAATGGAGGCTGGGCTATAGTGTATAGTTGCAAAGCTTTCTGATGGAGGAAGGGAGCCTCTCCAAGTGAATCATTCATTGCGGGCGGCAGGGGTGTAAATATGAAGGGGAGGGTTGAAGGAGAGCGGGATCAAGGAAATGCACACCTGGTGCAAGACAGGGGTCAGATTGGCCCTACACAAAAGGAAACGAAAGAGAAAAAGAGAATGAGTTGTTTGGCATACCTCCGTTTAGACAGCAGCAGTGCTTCTATCGGCGCGCTTGTGCAAAGCAGGACAGAATGGAGTAGGTAGAAGGTGCATATGGTGGTAGGCTGTCTGTGTCGATACACATGCTGAAAACACATGCTTTCTATGCCGATGAGAGGGAGGCTCGTTTTATTTATAAAAACGAAAAAAAAAAGACTTTCAAACGTTCAACATTTTAGACTTCCAGTTTTGAGATGTGAGGGCTTGTTTATCTGTGGCACATTGTTCTTGCTCATAATCGCTCAAGAGTCTCAATCAGTCACTCCCTCTCTCTCCGTCTCTCACAAGTTTTTCAAACGATATCTCCCAAACACTCGACACCTGGCTGGCTGACTTCAGAGCTGAAATCAGCGGAGAAGTCTGTGTGTCTCAGTCTTTTTTAATCATCCATTCAGTCGCTCCTCACATGTTCAAGCCTATGCATTCGGGGAGATCTTCCTCTATAGACAGATCATAAAGACACAGAGCGTACTGGAAAGCAGGTGTGGGCAGGCTGGTACTGCATGGTATGGAGGACATGTGAATTGTTTGCATGTTTGAGATTTAAACCAGCTTCTGTTTTCTTTTTCTTTAATTAACTCGAATGCTTGCCATTAATTTATAGTCCTAAAAGGAGATCTAAACTGTGAATACTAAAGGACTGTCAGGTGAAAATTATTTACTGGGAAACTGTTTCTTTAAAAACAAAAAGTGCATGTGGCATGTGTGTTTACTTTCAAGGTTCTCCAGTTTATACAGAACTTATGAACCAGTGCTTTCCTCTAAAAACCAAGGACATTCAGACCGCATACAGTTTTTTTCTCCTTGAGAGAATGTTCTCCTGGTTTATGGCCAAACAAAAGTTGCTTCAGTGCAAAGTACTGTTTGAGCCACTTCCCCTGCCAGAGCAAGACTCCATATTTTAAACATTTGGAGGAGGAAACAATATCTATGAAAAGTGTGAAATTTGATTTCTACCCCACGGAATAGGCCGTTTCCTTCTGTTGTCAAACAGAATGACTAAACATGCTCATTCACATGCTCCCATGGTAGGACGTTATTAATTTATCACTTCAGAGTTATCTGTGCTCTCTCTCTCTCTCACACACACACACACACACACACACTTTCACACACGTTTGCTTCTCGATGATTGACAATGTGATAAATTTTATTTGAATATGGCTGACATGAATTATGTAACCATAGAGACTGGTGGCTTTGTTGCTTCCCTCTTGCTCTTCGCTTTTCCTCCAAGATAACATACAGTTGATAATTTACAGTAGAACACATTCTGAAACTATAAAGAAAGATATAGCGACAATGCCCCACAGAGAACAAAACAGAGTGCTTCAGTGCAACCAGCTGAGCTGATTGTGGGAGCTGCAGAGAAGAGGAGAGCAGAAGGTTCATATTGTGGCAATACTGCAATAAGATTAGGTGGTTGACACTTTGACACTGCTCTGATGGTAGCGATGAGGTCTCAGAGGAATGGGTTAGTCCAAAAAAAGAGAAAAATAAACACAAATGAAAAGAAAAAAAATCAGCACAGCACCCACGGTATCTGATGTTGATAGCTGTGGCGAAAGACTGTCTTTGAAAGGCTTGAGGGAAGTGACAATACAGTATGTTTTTTTCCTTGTTGCTGCTTTTCCAGGCGGCTAACAAAAAAATAAATAAATAAAAAAAAATAAAAACTCGTCTGATTGGTCTGAAAAGACTGTCAAATGTCAAGCAGTTATCAAACAGGAGACATGTTTTCTTTTAAAAAGATACCAGCAGAAGGAAAAGCCTAACCTTTCAGCAAGTGAGTGGAAGTCACTCAACCCATCATGTGCGGTACTCTACACAAGCAAAACCCTCGCTCTTTACAAGGCTTACACTTTCCCCTCTGATTCAAATCCATAGCTGCTGACACAAGTTGTCGATGGCTGAAATAAATGGAACTCTACAAATACCCGGTTCTGGGGAATTATTTATTGGTAGCTTGCAACTGAGCAAAAAAACAAAAAAACCAAACAAAAAAAAAGAGGCCAAACTAACATTCACATATAAAAAAGGAGCTTTACTGTAGATGTGGGAACTTAAAATTAAGTCATTTTACAGTATGTAACCCTTGCAGAACTCAAGTGTTTCCCTCAATTCAAGGTCACGTTTAGATCTCAAATTTCTTCAATGTCTTTACTGCAGCACCCCCGTGCTCTTCTGTCTCATGTTTACATCTCAATAAGGCCCGTGCAGGATTTCACAGCACCATCAATGACCCAGACTGACAGAAACAGCTTGCTTAACACTGCACATACAGTTGTATTTTGGTGTTCCAGTTCCTGCGGCTGACGTTGTTTAACTCCCTTCACGCCGAGCCGCACTTGTATGAAAAGAGAGATGGGACGTTTTTTGTCCTTGATTTTCAAAGTGGTGAGACTTGTTAATGCCCTCGTTTTTATGTAAACCACTGAATCAATCATCACTGCTCGATTGTACTGTTCAAACAAACTTCTGCACAACTTTCACATGAACCTACAGTTCTGCTCTCATTATTTTTTGATTTTATTCGGAGAAAGTCTGCGCTTTGTGCTCGCTGCACAGGGAGGTCAGAGATCAGGCTGGAGCTGGCAGCGATTCAGTGTCTTGCTCAAAGACACTTTAGCAGACTGGGTGCTCTGCTACTGTGGGCCCCGAGCTCAGCTATACTGCCCTGCAACCCCAACACTGGCAGTTGATATGAATCTCAAAGACTGAATATTTTTATCTTGGACTTTTATTCTTGGGCTGTCTAAAGAGGCAGAGAGTAATCAGTGACTTTTATCTTCGAATAGGAAATTACAGCATCCCTAGAAATGCTTAATCTGACCTGCAATTCAGCTACACAACAGCTTGAGCAAGGTAATTACTTAAGGAAGCCAACAGAAGCATCTTGTGGATCTGCCAAGTATTTATAAAAAAAAGAACAATATTGCTGTGCATCCCTTTGGTTTCAGAGCAAAATTTGTCGCTGGGGATGGAAACAGAGGAAGAGGATGGAGGTTTGTTGTCACACTCTCCTCCATCTATTAGCTGGTGTATCACACCAGGTGAAGAGTTTTCTTTCTAAAGATGGCATTGTTAAGTCTTGAATTGACTCATATCCATTATTCCAATTATCAACATTGCAAAGAAAGAGGATTTTTGTATGCTTCCACCAGATCCTGGCAGTACCGAGCTTTTATTTAAAGAAAAAACTACTGCAGACAAGGCCACATGCATCACATCTTCAGTTTCAAACAAAGGTGAGTCCAGGACAAACTCTGTACTTTGGAATTTCTCTGCATTGAAGGGAGGTGATAATGAACATTAATATGTACAGCTGGCTCTTTATACAACTCTTGCTGTGCTGCCTTTGGTGTCCTGTTGAGAGAGTGTCTAAGCTGTGTACCATCAATAGCAGGGAACAAAGCTAGAGAAAATATCAAGTCTTTTTCCACAACTGCCTCCCTGCCTTGCTCTGCCTTAAGATTAATCTAATTTGGTCTTTATTGAGAAATGGGTAAGAGCAGTTTTGTTTTATTTATGTATGTTTTTTCTTCCTCTGCTCCTTTCCTTTGTTGCTTCTCCTCGGCTGCCTCTGACAAAAGACAACCAGCCTGCCAAGCCCGGTGTTGCTCTGGGACGGACCTGTCAATCACTCCTGACGGCACCCTGACAACATGTACGTTAAAATTTCAAACGGGACTCAAAGGCGGCGCGTGACAGCCGAGCCTTTGAAAGTGGCTGTAGCGCTCGGCGACAGCCAGAGGAGTACGGATGGAAAACAAACTAGAAAACAACAGTGCAGAGGGAAAAGAGAAAGAGAGTCAGAGACTGAGAGGGAAAGGGAAAGGGAAAGGGAAAAAAAAAACAAAAGTTAAAAGCAAAACAGTGAAGAATGTGGGTCTTGATGATGGGAACTGGCATTAGTTTCTCCCTTAGTGTATCATTGTTTTTTAATTTGGTTGGAACTCCCCTGAGTGGAGCTTTCGGTCTTCCAGGGACTATGCCAAGGGCCCATTCGCTCCGCAGTCCAGGGACAGCAGCGTCTCTCTCCTGCTCCTCTGAGGCCTCACTCAGATCAAGTCAAGCCTCTTATGCATCTCACTCCTACCCTTCAACACAAAACAACTGTGCACGGATCTTAATAATATTCTTGATTCCACCTCGCATACCTGCGCTTCATGGCTGCAATTAATTCCCAGTAGAAAAGGAAAAACCAGTAGTTTCCATAGAGATAGGTATAGAATTCATAAATCTAAAACATATAGCCTTCAATACTAACTAGAAAAAGGACAACTCAATTTGGATTCTTACTGTGCTCTCCTAATATCATCAGGACAAGACCCCTTTAAAACAACATATCTGCAAAAACTCTTTGCTCACAAGCAAACGGATGCCATATGGAGTAAAATGTGCACACACAAGCTTAAGGATGCACTTTTAAATGATCACCTGCCACAACACACAGACAGAGAGCACCACCAGCCTCTTTAACATGGCTAAATGAACAGTGTAAATGGTGTACAACACAAAAGGCCTGGGCTGTGCCAGACCCTATGGGAGAACTGCCATCTCTGCAGTCCTGCAGTTTGTGCACTGATCCTTCAGTCAGCATCCACATCTGCAGTTCAAAAACACACAGTGGCTTGAAACTGCTACAAAGCTAACTGTTCATTGTCTATCTGAGACTTTGTTTGACCATGCTGTGTGGGTGTGTGTGCACGCATGTGTGTGTGTGTCTAGTCGAAGTTTGTTTAAAACTAGCATTCTAAAAACAACTCTACTCTGTGTGTGTGTGTGTGTGTATACAGCAAATGTGTGTGTTACGTCTACAAACAAGTGGACAAGCAGCATGTGTGCTGGGACACAGGTCGTGTCAGCCTGTTAGTGATTTTATAAACTTCTCCCCTGGTAGAGCCATGCTGGACCACTGATAGGCGTCAGTACAGACAGGCGTCGTGGCACTGACATACACAGAGCCATACCACATGAATTTGTGCCATTGTCTAACTCATGTCAATATACTTGTGAGTCCAAGCTTACCTACTAATGTATAGATGCAAGCAAACAAACACACATAGAAGTAGCTCTGAGGCTGTTATATGGCTGTTGTATAAAGGACTTAAAACAGCCACAAGGCAGCCAGATAATGCTTTAGCTTCCAGTGCCCTCTAGTGCTTGGAACTGATTGGCAAATATCTTCTGAAACTGGCCAACTGTTAAGACAAACTGAGCCCCACTGAAATGTCCTAGTATAACAGAAAAAGCAAATCTGTATGTATCTATAAATATATTAATATACTTTAGAAATGTGTGGTCTTTTGATGGATTAGAACAATGGAATGGCAATTTACAATTTCCTTGTAAGTACACCAACATTAATAAGGGAAGGCAAGCAGGATTTTCAAATAACAATGAATGTAAGTATCAATATGTTCAGTGTACATAAATTTAAATCTAATAACCACATTTAAGGCAAAAAACTGATTAATAATAGATTCAGATCATAAAGCATGTATATCAGTTGTTTTAATGGTTTTTAGTATGTGAAATATTTTTAAACTTTTAAAATAGTTATTTCTTACTTGTATAAAATAAATTGTTGATAATAATAAGAACATGTCTACAAATGATTTTGAATTTTTAAATCAAAGTCAGTTTAAAAAAAAACCCAAAACAAATTCATTATTTAAACAAAAAAGCTGGCTCTACATAAAAAAGCCTGTTCCATCAATTCACTTTATAAGATTGAACTAATTTACAAAATCACATAGCTTTGAATTTATATTTACCCTTCAAAAAGGCCAGATTTGGTTTAGATTATTGCAGCATTAGAAAATAAAATAATCAAAAGCTTTCACTTTCTTTTATATGTTAGGGTGAGAAAATCTCGAATCTCGTTTAGATTTCAATAACTTAAATGTTTCTCATAGCCGAGCTGTAAGCAGTAACATAATAACACACAAGTATCACAAGTGTTTAATAGCCACAATAGTTTGTTTAAATTGAGTTTAATAGAAGAAAGTGATCTAGGACTTTAGGTTATTTTAAACCGCGGGCCCTTAAGCAAACGTGTGTGTCAGGACAAAAAATAGATCCCGTTATCATGCTCTTTGTTGTCTGTTATTCATGTGGTGCACACACACATACACACACACACACACACACACACACACACACACACACACACACACACACACACACACACACACAAAATTTAAAAGAATTTCAAGGTGCCCAAAAATGTAATGTTATTGCACAGTCATGAAACTCAATAGTTTTATAGTTTTTTTTTTTATAGTTTTCTTATATAGTTAAATAGTTGTAGTATAGTTATATCTTGCTTTTGTCTTCAATTTCTTTGTCCCTTGAAATGACTGAATTCCTTCAGCCTGTCCTAGTTTTTGACACATTTTTACTGCATACATAGTACATAGATTGTTAGGTTGTTAAAACATTTCCTTAAACTGCTTGATGTGTGAGTATGTGACATGTAACACAATATATGCCAAAAAGTTAAAAAAAAAAAGTTTTAAACAAATCATATCCATTAAACTTAACATACAGTATGTAGCTAAAGCAAATACAGTCTAATATATAAAGGTCAGCTAGGGCCGCCACCTTTCAGCAACTGGATCCTCCATGTGAGGATATTAATGTAGTTTTATATACTGCCTAATTTAATATACTAATGAAAGAGTTTAGTAAATGATATGCATGTATTTTTGTGCATGCATGACAAAGCTGGCAGAGGTGGGATTTGAGAGGCACCTCAAAGCTATGATTATCCTGAGTGTCTCTGCCCAATAATGTTACCTGCTGGGACAGCAGCACTGCTCCTCTAAATAAATTGCAAGTGGCCTTGGGCAATAAGAGGAACCCTCCTTTGATCTGCCTGACTGCCAACGAGGAAAATGTGCAGGCAGTCAATCAAGCTCTTAAGGCTTTGCAACAATGGAGCTGACCCCACTTTATTATTTATTTTCTAAATTGATGTATTTCATTATCACAAGGTGTCTACTTGGTGGGGTAGCGGGGGTGGAGGAGAGAGGGGGAGCAACATGATCAATAATTGATATGCGGTGTGAAAAAGCTGATTTGCTGCCTCTCCTCTGGTGCACTTGTCACTAGCTGTTGTCAGAACACATTTGCTTTGATGACAAATTTGAAGAAGTGAACAACAGCATCACATCTTATTATAAATTTAGTGAGTTGGTGAAAGGCACAGGGCCCTTCTCGCTGAGGCTCTGTTTGTTCAGGGCGCTCTGGAGGAATGACTACCAAGCTCTGAGGTGAGTTACAGTCTTGTAAGCAAAGAGATGAGAGGGGGGTTGAACTTTTTTGTCATGTGTCAGTAAACAGCGTGACTTGTTTGAAAGGCACCTGGATTACAGGGTGAAAAGTTGCTCTTTAAACCTTTAAAGCTCTGGGATACGGGAGAGACGCCACGTCAAAAACAAAGTGTGGAGATGAGGAGTGAGAGCAACTAAAAGCCATCACTCCCCAAAGTGCGTCTGCCGAGAGACGAAGGAGTCGTCCTGCTTTTTACAGAGTTTGGGTCATGGTGGAGCATCTCAAACTGATTTAGTCAAATAAAGAAAAATGCTGGGTTGATTCAATCAGCACAGGTTTGCTGTAAAAAAAAACCCCAAATATACAGATAAAGGAAATCAAATATTGAAAAGTGGAGCAAAAAAACCTCTAAGCTTAAATTTAATGTGTAAGCACAACACAGAAGGAAACAACATCTGGCATAAAGGTTGCAAAGTGTGGCCCAGGTATGAAAAAACTGCCACAGTAGATAGAAGAGCCTCATAAAAAGGTGTAAACTACTATACAGTACCTCTTCTTTTACAGTTCTATCTTACTAATCACCTGTAGGCCATCAGAATCAAACTAAAAGGAAATCTTTATGGTGATTTCATTGCTAAGAGAAGTTCTTAATTAGCCTACATGTTGTTTTTTAATTACATGTAGAGTGTGAAGATTTACTGCAAACTTTAAAACTAAATCCTGATGGAGAACAGTTCAACACAAAATCTCAGAGAAAGGAAAACAAACATATCAACAATTCAACATAATTGACAGCTGCATCCATTTGCTCATTCCAAGCCCCCCCTCCCTCACTCCTCTCCTGCTTTTCCACTCTGTTCTTCCAACACCATTTCCTCTTTTAATTATCCCCCAGCAAAAAAGATGGAGCACATCAGACGCATCACGGTAAATCCTGGCCCTGGCACGGGCTCACAGTGGCTCCTGCGTCTGGCAATCCCGATAGAGCCTGTGCGCTGGCAGTGACAAGACAGGGAGGATGCCTGGAGATTTTCTGACAGAAAGAATGGAGAGGATGATCTCTCAGCAAAAGAGAGGTCTTCATTCTACTCCCGGCGTGGGAGGCTTTTTGGCAAGCGCTTCCCCATCATACCACATTTTCAGCACCAGATTAGCCAGTTCTCAGGAGCAAAACTCACATAGAACCCTTGTTTACACCTCAGTACCATAGTGTTTTTGTAATGACTGCTCAGTAAAAGAGCACATTGGAGCCACTGCAAGCACGGCTGCTCTCCTATCTCTCCCAGCAACATTTTAGGGGTGACACTTATTGTATGTAGCAGGGTCAGAGAGACTATGGTCTGGATTAAGGGAATATGATTTGTTTCATATTGAAAGAAGTCTCCTCTGACCAAAAATGTGTTTTACTGAGTGAATTGCTCATTCAGATTCTAATTAGGTATCAGCAACACGAATGGGTTTTGCTTTTGGAAGCCAGATAGATGAAAAAGGTTGCAAGTTAACTAGTGTTGGGCTGCTATCTGTCAAAGTTTCTTCTCTATCCGTGGGGTGCACATCAATCATAGAGGTCCCCAACTGACAGTTGTTCTGTGGGCTAATAGTGTCGTCATCTCCCATGCGATTACACAGATTGCGCAATGAGATCCTCGGACACAGTGAAGCTTCGAATATAGCCCCCACCCCCACCCCCCCACCCCCCCCAACCCCATTCTCTTCCCCTCTTCTTTCCTTTTCTTCCATCATTCTAAGATGAAGAGTGGAAAGCTCCACAGCGGGTAGCTTTCTTCTCCTCCGGGGGGAACTAAGAAAGCAGGCAAGGGTCTCTGTGATGTTAGTTTCCCTTCAGGGTGGGGAGGAGATGTCTTGTAGCACAGCTAAAGATGATCATTTGAGAGCCCGTGAAACAAGGTGCCACAGAGACACGTTGAGGTCCCGACTAATGAGTTAGGGTTAGCTGATGTTCCTCAATGATGAAAATGAGAACAATGACAGAAATAACAGTGGCAATCACTTTTTTTCTCGGTTTAGACACTGTATTGCACCTCAGTTACACGCTTATCTCTGCAAATAGGTCAGAGGTCAAGCTTATCCGCAGCCTTGGAAAGTGGAGGAGTCCAACTCAAAGACACCTCACCACACAAAAAAAAAAATTCTTGCAACTGTATCACAGTCTTAAAGCTTAAACAAGTGTTTGACAGAGTACAATTTCTTGGCCTCTTGCAGCTAAAAAGACTTTACATTTAATTAGCACGATGAAAGAAATTATTAATCTATGAACATATGAGAAAAATCTAAACATTTGTTTCTTATGCATCCTGATAAAAACCTTTCTCCCGAAGTAAACATTTGCTCCAGAAACTCACAAAACAAAACAACATCCCATCTGATAATCCGCCACAATTACGCTACACAGCATGATGAAAGGATATCAATGGTCTACTTATGTCATAGAAAAAGAGAGGAGCTTCAAACATGAAACCTATTGAAGCCTATGAGAGTTTCAAGTCGATCAGTGATCAAAGGAGCAAAAGCTTATCAGTGCCGTTTCTTAGCACTGAAACAGTGTCATGTGGCTTTGGATATACTACCAGGGTAGCAGTGTTTATGCCTAGAAACACAATGGCTATTGTATTTTCTGAAAACATTAGCCCTTTTTTTTTTTTTTTACAGTTAAAGCTGTAAAAAGCACACAGAGTGGAGAGGGGGCACAAGCTCTTTATCCCCATGAAAGGCCAAAGGATGGAAGTGACCTTTCTGGCATCAGCTGGGCTTTGGGAGCACAATACATGGCGGCAACTCTTTCTGGCCTTTTCCCCTTCAGCTCTGGGCTATGCTTACAAGCCAAAGACTCAAGTCCAAACATCTATCATTTTATACAAAGACTCAAACACACACATGCCCCGAACCCCTTCTTTTGTATCATAAAAACACAAACACACACACACAGACACACACTGAGCAGTCCTGTCTGTTCATCTGCAAACAGACCAGTCCCGTCTGACATCACAGTACAACTGCAGGCTATGGAAGCAAAAAGAGACAACAAATCACTGTAGATTATATCAACTCAAAAACTCAACTCAGCATCAACATCACCTTCCTTTAATGGGAACTGAACAGCAGTTAAATTGTGACCTAAACCACATCGGTAATGCCCCACTCTAAACTTAAGCTGGGACTGGATGAAAAGCAACTGTTAAAATTTGACATCCAAGCAAGACAAAATGAAAACCATGACCTCATTAAGTACAACTTTAGCGAGTGCTCCACAAAAATGACCTGAGTTGCTATACACTTTGTTGTCAGGGGGGCCTCATACCCAAAGGGCCTTTGTGTTATATTTGAAAAGGCTGCATCACAAGGTCATAGCAGAACAGGGGTCACGCAAATACAGAATAGCACTTGTGTGGTGGTCATTTTTGTGAGGGGGGGTTGCCAATTCTATAGGTAAACTCTAGCAGATAGGAGATAAGTTACCCATAGGCTATGAGACAAAGAGAACAGTAGCTGGCATCTGAAAAGGTAAAGAGTAGTAGTCCCCAATGTGTCAGAGGCCTCATGATCAGCAGGAGAGTATAAAAGGACCTGTAAGTGTGTCTAACTCTACGGTGCGCAAACATCCACAGCCCTACAACCATGGGAAAGGTATGAGCTCACATACAGTAAGGCATCAGCTTTAGTGAGGTGGTGAAGGAGAAAAATTGCATTATTTGAAAACATGTAGTCATATATAGGAAGGAGATTCAGTGGAGGAGAAGGCAGGGCATCAGAAATACTAATTTGGTTTTGTTTTGATGTGTTCGGATTGGACAGGCAGAAAAGAAAATGTTCTTCAAATTAAAAAAAAGCTCAAATAGTGGCTTCAGTTACCTTCATTTTAATCTATTAAGCACTGAAAATAAATTACTAGAATAGAGAACTGGAGAGGTTTGTAAACACGAAGGACTCAGGAAAAATATTTGAACTTGTTCACAGGACAGCAGTATCCTCTGCAGTCTATTCATGAGTATATCAGATAGCATTTCTTTATGCTATACAAAATTAAGTCCCTCTCTCCTTTCTCTCCTTGAGATTATCTTCTACGAGGGCCGCAACTTCCAGGGCCGCCACTGGGAATGCAGCAGTGACTGCATGGACACCTTCAGGCACTTCAGCTGCTGCAACTCCCTCCGTGTCAGTGGCGGCCACTGCGTGCTCTATGAGAAGCCTTACTACATGGGATACCAGTACATCCTCAGCCCTGGCGAGTACCCTGACTACCACTGCTGGATGGGCTTCAACAACTGCATCCGCTCCTGCCAGATGTTCCCACCTGTAAGTCAATCAAACAGACAGATAGAATTGGTAGCACCCTCCCGCCCCTGCCCCCCCCACCCCCTCACTCACCTTGTACATCAAAAACTGCTTTGGAAATGGATGTCAATCACTAGCTTTTTGATGTCATTTACAGATACTCACACAGGTCATAGCATAAAAGTCTCTGCTGCAAGGCCCACAAGGAGACCGAGTCAGCCTTTAAAAAGAATATGACATACCCCCCATAAGACTTGGTGCCTTCACTCTAATTCTGTTTGTCACATTGAGTGTTTCTGGCAGTTCAGGGAGAAAAAAAAAAAATCTAATTCTGTCATGCTCCAAAAGAGTTGTTGCTCAATCTCGTTTGTAGTTAAAGAAACCAAGTAGTGCAAGTACTGAATTAAAAAGTTAGTATGGTGTAGAAAGAGTTCTCTAGAGCTTACACCTACCAAAAATAGCACAATAGTCATGATTACCCTTTGTTTGCTTTCACATGCAGTATAGAGGATCCTACAGGATGAGGATCTACAACAGGCCAGACATGATGGGACACTCAATGGAGTTTATGGATGACTGCGCCAATGTGTATGAGCGCTTCCGCTACCGTGACATTTTCTCCTGCAACATCATGGAGGGTTACTGGATCTTCTATGAGCACCCTAACTACAGGGGACGCCAGTATTTCCTGCGCCCTGGAGAATACAGGGCCTGTGGTGACTGGGGCTGCCACAATCCTATGGTGGGCTCATTCAGGAGAATGAGGACTCTCATGTAAACTGCACCCATGTGCATCTCAAATGAACATTAAACAACTAACTTTAAAATAATAATGTCCTTTGTGAGCTTTTTTTTTAACTTACACATGAACGCAATGTACAATAACACTCTGCCTAGGCAGCACATTTGCTTCCTGATTATATTCAACCCACAAAGCCTGCTACTTGTATGGGTTCAACATACAAGCCAGATCTTTTCCATTTGCTGCCCTGTCTAGCTTAACAGTCTGCATGTAGGTTTCTAGCATTCATGCCATTAAAGGCAGATGTTGCAACTCTTATTGTAGGCCTTTGAGAAAATGCAGTTGGACAGTATTTTCCATAGACAAACAGAGCTTTGACAGAGACAAAGCGGCTGCGGCAGCTCAACAGTGCTATAGTGTTCTGCAGTCTATAGAGCACACTGTGCTGACACGACAAAGCTTTGTTTCATGCTTGCAAAGCCCTGATCTAAGCAGGGTCTATAAAGAGGACTGGGAGAGCCCAGCATCTGGTCTGGTCTGAACTTAACACAGTTACAATGGGCAAGGTAAGGAAGAAATTTAAAAACTGTAAAGTTTCACTGATATTTGATGTGTGGTATACTGAATTGTGTAGTAAATACAGTGCTTAACTAATTTATTTGATCACCTGTCATAAAAACAAGAAAACAAAAATATTTTAGAAATCTGTCAAAAACTTGCTGAAAATAAACAATTTTTTTGTTTAATTTATTAGACAAATAACAAACCAAATTCATGTTTTTCACTGGACTTCTCTGAGAAGTCAGAAATTAATCAAGCATAAAATTCAGCCAATAAAACAGGAATGCAAGTAAATAACTGTAATTTGACAAAAAAAAAACAATAATGTGTTTTATTATTTTTTTTTTCTGCTTTTTTGTAAAACAGCAAATTTGAAAATTCATGGATAACAACAATAATTATATTTTAGCATTAAAAATATATTTTGGATTATAGAAATTGCAGATACTGGTGGAATAACCATTACAGAAACCTAAAAAATGGTTTTGATAATTACCAATACTGTTAACTTAGTGCATCTGTAGCATAAAATTACACTGGGTGGTGGTCTAATAAATTTGTTAAGAACTGTAGATAAATAATTAAGTTGAACTAATAAATGCTGATAAAGCACAGTCAAAAATACTTTTTTTGGTCATACAAAATGTTAAAAACCTTTAAAAAGTAACAAGGTATCACTTTCAGGGTTAAACATGTCATTAGTTCTTAAGGACTGTGTACCATAATTTCATAACCTATAAACTGCAAAGAAATGTCATAATTATTACATATAATAAACAGCATGCATAACTAAGAAATACTTTGTCTTCTGGCTTTATCTTCTCTTAAGGATAGTATAAGCCTCAGTTTTTTTGACTGATCTTATAGTCAAAAACAGACTGAGAACTTTTAAAAAGTGTTAAACACTTTATTCATTAAAATGTACCAAATGCTATACTTTTATTAAGCTTTGCTTCTAGCACATCATTTGGGACTTTTTTGTACTCCCTTAAGCTTATCTTTTTTCAAATTTCTCCACTTACAGATTTGCTATTCAGAAACTTTGTTAGATAAAACTAACTTTAAAAATCTGGCTCAGAATACTGAATAGTGTTATAAGAAAAACTATGAAGACTAAGAGTTCATGTTATTAGTGTTTAAGAGCCTGACAGTCTAAGAAGAGAACTATTTTTACATATGCGCCATGGTCTTAGTTTGTCTTTGGAACAGCTCTGTGGTGACACACTAATGTTGAACCATCTGTCATATGCAGATTATCTTCTATGAAGACAGGAACTTCCAGGGTCGTCACTACGAGTGCAGTAGTGACTGCCCCGAGATGCAAAACTACTTCAGCCGCTGTAACTCGATAAGAGTTGAAAGCGGTTGTTGGGTGGCCTACGAGAAGCCAAATTATGCCGGCTACCAGTACATGCTGCACAAGGGAGAGTACCCCGACTACCAGCGCTGGGCAGGCTTCAATGACTGTATCCGCTCCTGTCGTATGGTGCCACCTGTGAGTTCAAACTCATTTTCTGTTTTTAACACATCTTGAACTGTAGATTGGGTAACTAGACAGGATAATTTATTCTGGTTGACTGCGACAGAAAAGTTAAAGACATTTTACCTTATATGGTGGTATTATTTTATTCTCTCACTTCTTCCCTAGTATAATGGAAACTACAGGATGAAGATCTTCGAGCGTTCTGACTTTGGGGGCCAAAATATGGAGCTTATGGAAGACTGCCCAGATCTGCATGAGCGTTTCCACACCCGTGATATCTCCTCTGTCAATGTCATGGAGGGCTACTGGATGCTGCACGAACACCCCAATTATAGGGGACGCCAGTACTTCTTGCGCCCTGGTGAATACAGGAGGCACAGCGAGTGGGGAAGCACCAGTCCCACCATTGGCTCTCTGAGGCGTGTCACTGAGATCAACTGATTCCCATTACTTTTTTTTTTACCCTTATTTAATCCCACTGTTAAGAAATCCCACCCTCTTGTTCCCTTAATGGCAGCACTGTTTAAGTGTGGTCTCAACACTGTAGTGTCCAAACCTGAAATCATACATTTTAATGATGGGGGTTTTGATGCGTCGGATGTTGGGGTTCTCGTTTTGTTGTGCTGCTTTGTTGGGTAAAATTCCTCCCCAACTTGGTGCTCAAGCAATGCTTTGGTCGTTCCATAGCAGAATGGTTTGCCTCGCCGGTCCCTAACCTCCTGTCCTGCTGGAATCACAATAAATGAAAACTTGATGAAAGTCAACTAAAGGAAGCCTTTGTTAATTTTCTATTGACTGCTACAGCTGTCACTATCAAAAGATCAGGGGGATATAGCTTGTCATAAATCTGAGGGATAGTTTTCTCTTTAATATGGTGATTGAACTTTAGTTTCATCAGGCCACAGAGTTAGACACAGTAGTGGAATCACTGAGGTCCTAACAATACCAAGACTTTCTACTGTTTTTCGTGATATTACAGATCCACATACACAAAGAAAAATTATCAAGGAAACAGAAGCTTATTCTTTGAAGTTCAATATTAAAGACCAAAAAAAGGGTATCTGAGGATGGGCATGTTGGAGTCTTTATGAGATCACATGGTACAGACTAAGCGCTTTGGGTCCATGAAAGATGCCCATATTAGATCCACATCACAAGGCCAGTGGCAACTCAAAGAGTTGGAGTCAAAGTGGCCTGGTATTAGCCCCGAGCATCAAGCTCTCTCAGAACAAAAAACAAAACCCAGTCCACATCCCTGCTCATGCATTTTTCATCAGCCCAAGATACTGAACCCTTTCAGAAATAAATATCAATTATTGAAATAGTTAATTAGACACTGCGTAATTGGCGAAGATACACATGAATAAATAACACTGACCATTAATTATTGATTCAAAAAAAATTGAAGCCCAGCAGGGAGTGCATTTGAGAATCTCTTAAGATCAAGCACAACAAGAAATATGAGTTTTGGCCTTGAGTAATGTCCAATTAAAGGACTGTCAGCTTTGCTGTTCAAGTCCAGTGATTTGCCCTTATCATCTTTTTTATATCTGTGGACAACAATGCCCAGCAGACAACACAACATCAACAGAGTGCAACATGGGATCTGATCAGCCAGGGTCTGAGGGCAATGCCAGATAAGAGATGAGAAGAAATTTTACAGGCTGCCTAGCCTGACACATAACTGGAAGTTAATCAGAGGTCAAAAGGAACAGTGACATCAGATATTTACAAAATTCAGGAAGGAAAGCATTTCAGACATACATAAAACTACAGAAAACACATCTGTGGTAATTTTTATTTAAAGTTTATGATTATAACATTGCAATCTTTAAATTAAAAAAAAAAAAGTGCAGGCAAAAAAAAACAAAAAAACAAAAACAAAAACTGAAAATGACCTATTCAGTATAGTAAATTTTAATTCACTGTCCACTTTTAAAATCACTGAAATCTCCACTTGGTACATACGGACAAAAGGTACAATACAGATTTTAGAAACAGATTTTTTTATATTCTCATTGTTCCGTCCATCCATTTTCTTACACGTATCAAATTCAGTGATAGCGCCATATTTTCATTGTTGGTCATCCCAATACTTTTTCCATATAAAGCTTCAGCTAAGTTGAAGCTGGAATTAAAAAACAAAGCATACAGTGGGAACATTTCAACCAGGCATTTGTAAAATGCAAGTGGCAAAGGTTTATCCGGCCATCTGTCCTCTGACACTTATCTGGGTTCGGGTTGTAGGGGCAGCAGTCTAACTGGGGATTTATGCTTCAGCGGGAAATCTACACCATAAGTATGTTGTAACCGCAAACCTTCCAGAAACCCAACTGCCTGATTTAGACTTCTCCAGTAAATCTTTGTAGAGCCCACAATGTAACTACACAAGTGGTTGACGCAGTTGCCAGCATTTATGCTTGTGGGTAGTGCATTATGTGTTAATTACCTTGTGGTTGTGTCCTGGTGTTTTATATGTGGTGCCAGCCACAATTTTTTTTTTGTAGGCAAACATATTTATCCCTCAAGTTTTTCCCCTTCTTTGTACATTCCTTCACGTCCATTCGGATAGTTTTTGCAATCTCCATTCAGAACTCTGCTGACATCTGTGAGTCTTTATAGGGGTATGAATATTGGCCGATAGTTATTATTATCTCGCTGATCCATTCAAAAACTATGGTGAAAAAGTAGCCTGAAATGCATTGAAGGAATTGACGGTACAAAACAGGCCAATCACAATAGCTGTGGGCTGCTTCGATGCGATGTACAGTTACATTTCAATTTCATTTCAGTTCAATTCAATGTTATTTATATAGAGCCAAATCACAACAACAGTCGCCTCAAGGCGCTTTATATTGTAAGGTAAAGACCCTACAATAATATTTACACATTTCTAGGGAGGTGCATGTCAGATTACTGTGTAGGTTATGGCACAGGATTTCAGAAGGGTCTGCGGTTACGGTGTACCTACAGTATCCATTTAACACAAAAGTATAAATCCCCTGTCACTTGTGAACAAGACCCCGAGATATTTAAATTCATCCACTTTTGGCAGCAACTCTTCCCGGACTTGGAGTGGGCACTCCACCCTTTTCCAGCTGAGAGCCATGGCCTCAGACTTGAAGGTGCTAATTCCCATTCCTGCTGCTTCACACTCGACCGTGAATCAATCCAGTGCGAGCTGGAGGTCACCACCTGACAAAGCCAACAGAACCACATCATCCAAAAAACCAAAGATAAGATCCTGAGGCCACCAAAGTGGAGACCCTCCACCAACCCCAGTGATAGGAGAGTTATTTGTCCCCATCTTGTCCCCAGACTCTGCTTCTATTATCAAAGGTGTGTCAGATCCTCAGTTGAAGTCAGCAGCATCCCATCTCTACTATATAGTGTGAGTAGAGCACCGCTCCCCTCCTGAGTTGCCTGACCGTTTGCCAGAATCGCTTTGAGGCTGACCAAAAGTCTTGTTCCATTGTCTCACCAAACTCCTCGCACACCTACGGTTTTTCTTCCGCTACTGCCAGAGCCACACTCTGCTTGGCTTGCTGGTACCTGTCAGCTGCCCCTGGAGTCCCACAGGCTGACCAACAATGATAGGATCCTTCTTCAGCCTGACAGCTCCCTTCACCTCCAGTGTGACTCTGAAATTACCACCACAACTGGCACCATCAACCTTGCAGTCGCAGCTCTGTGCAGCTACCTCAACAATGGAGGTATGGAACATGGCCCACTCGGATTCAACGTCCTCAGCCTCCCAAGGAATGCTGTTGAAGTTCAGCTGGATGTAGGACTTGAAAATCTTGAAGACTGGGGCCTCTACCAGGCGCTCCCAACGCACCCTCACTATACGTTTGGGTATATCAGCCCTGTCCAGCATCTTCTGCCGCCATCTGATCTAATACCAACCCCAAAGTAACCCAAAGGTGGTGATCAGTTGACAACTTAGCTCCTTTCTTCACCAGAGTGTCCAAGACATGTGGCTGCAGATCTGATGGCATGATCACAAAAATCAATCATCGACCTGCAACATAGGGTGTCCTGGTGCCACGTGCACTTATGAACACCCTTGTGCTTGAACATGGTGTTCATTGTGGACAAACTGTGGTTGGCACAGAAGTCCAGTAAAAGAACACCACTCTGGTTCAGATCAGGCAGGCAGTTCTTATACTGTTATGATTAGGACAGCTGATGTGAAGGCCAGCTACTCTTTTAGACAAAGAAGAGGTTTCAGGTTGCTTTTATTGCCAGCGGGGAGGGCTTAACCAGAGTTTTTAAAAGGAAGTGACGGACTGGATGTACTTCAGATCGAGCCCGGGCACACAAAAAGGGAAGGAAAAGAATCGATCTCCGAATGCATTCGTATGAAATAAAGTGTGGTAAATTTGTTTTTTGTCTCCGTGTAAACTTCTTGCCATCAAAAGAATCGGGAGAAGCCAGCGTTGCTTCATTAATTGGTGCCGTGACCCGGATTGGCGAGAGAGTTTTGATTTGGACTTTCGGCTACGTGGCGGGACACTCAGGGCAGGGCCGGCCAAAACAAAGAGAGGTGAGCAGAGCCTGTTTGTTTTCGAAATCTGCAGATTAGGATTAAATTCTAAATTTCCCTGAAATTAATTGTCGTTAAAATTAAAGGAGACTGGGTTGGGTAAGCATAGCACTGAGGCCGGAGCCTTTGTTAGCATAGCGCTAGTGGAGGAGGCTTTGTTAGCATAGCGCTAGCGTCGGAGCTTTTATTAGCATAGCGCTAGGGCTGTGGTCTTTGTTAGCATAGCCCTAGCCTTTGAGGCCTGTGTTAGGACACGTGGGAGCCGGAGGCTTGTGGCCACAGCGCTAATGCTTGAGCCCAAGAGAGTTGGACTCTCTAGATGGGAATTTTCCTGAGTGTGGCAGCTCCTTCCGCTAGTTGACGAGCTAGCGGATACTGGGTTTGGGACCAGGTAAGCTCGGTTAGAGGCCGGGAGAATTGAGGAAACTCCGAATTCTACTTACGGGTTAGAGGCCCTCGTTTTTTCTTTTTCTTCTTGTATAAAGAAGAAAGAGAGAAAAGCGTAAATTCTAGTTGGGTTGGTGACTAGGGAGCGGCGACTCCCAAATGCTAACGGTGCTAAAACCGATAGCATAGAGGAAACAAAAGGATCACCTTTATTTAAAAAGAAAAAAGAAAAAAAAAGGGTAAGGATAACAGAAACGTGAGTATACTTTGAGTGAATGCGTGAATGAATGTGAGTGTGGAGGAGGTAAGGCCTAGTTACTAAATTAATGGAAAAGTAATTGAATAGAGTGATAATGCTATTAAATACTGATAAAAAGTCGGAACATTAAATAATTTTATTTTTAGGTGAAAAACCTTCAGTTGAAAAGACCGTAAATTATTTTATTTTTAGGTTAAAGTTCATAGGCTGAAATAGGCTATAAATTTGTGTTGTTGTTGAATGACTGTTGTGTGTGTGAGTTGTAAACTGTGGGGGTGGGTAACATCAACGGTGTCTTGGGTGAGCTGGAAGCAGTGTCTGAGTAAGGTGCAGTGAATGGTGGACACCTAACGTGATAAACTGTTTACCTGTCTCACTCAAAGGGAAATGAAGTGACATGTATCTGTGTAAAATAAGTGAAGTTCAGTAAAAGGGAAGCTTCTAAAAGATATAAAAGTGATAAAACAAACAAGGAAGAGAAAATACACATATTGAACTAATGAAATCAAAAACCTGATGAAAGATTAACACACAGAATCTTAAAGCAAGGGTCTGCCTCCATATAGTGGATGAAAAATAATATTTACACCAGAATATTAGGACTGATAAACCTAATTATATGAAGAATGGTAATAATAATAA